>VUQH01081123.1:0-16748 GCA_015106775.1 Etroplus canarensis | reverse complement strand
TGGTTGGTGGCCACGGAATCTCATCTCTGCTGTTTGCGGATGATGTGGTTCTGATGGCTTCATCGAGCAATGACCTACAGGCCTTGCTGGGACGGTTTGTTACTGAGTGTACAGCAGCTGGGATGAAGATCAGCACCTCCAAGTCTGAGTCTATGGTACTCTGCCGAAAAAGGGTGGATTGTCCTCTCCGTGTTGTGGACGAGGTCCTGCTCCAAGTGGAGGAGTTTAAGTATCTCGGGGTCTTATTCACTAGTGAAGGGAGGATGGAGCGGGAGATGGACAGATGGATTGGGGCAGCGTCTGAAGTGATGCGGACATTGTACCGATCTGTTGTGGTGAAGAGGGAGCTGAGCTCCAAGGCAAAGCTTTCGATTTACCGGTCTAGCTACGTTCCTATCCTCATCTATGGTCATGAACTTTGGGTAATGACCAAAAGAATGAGATAGTGAATACAAGTGACTGAAATGAGCTTTCTCTGCAGGGTTCCTGGGCTCACCCTTAGAGATAGGGTGAGGAACTCAGTCATTCAGGAGCGGCTCAGAGTAGAACCACTGCTCCTCCACATCGAAAGGAGCCAGTTGAGGTGGTGGGACATCACTTCATGCTAGACATTATCATGCTGTTTATAAACTTAATTATGAATGAATTTAAACTAAAACTCATGTTTCTCTCCGGTGCCAGTCTCCACTCAAGCTTGTGAGTGGGATCATCACAAGAACAATGTTTCTTGTGCATCAAAAAGCCTTCTTACCAGACTGTGCCCATTTATAATCAGGCTGTAATCTCCATCCACTTTCTCATCCTGCACAGTCTCTGGCTTCTGATGCCAAAACAGGCTTGCATGAGCCTTAATCACAGATGGCTCCTCTGCTGCTTCTGGACACATGTTCCTTCGTGCATTCCTGAAAACTCGAGGATTTATGCATATGACTTGATAAAAAAAAGTTCTGAATGAGTTTAACTACATTTTCCCCTTCTCTTAATTTTTAAAATTGTACCTTCACTGGCCTTTCTCCTCACCTTTTACAGAGTGCCAAAAACACTTAACACACTTTTAATCATGTGAGATTGAAGACATATGTTATTTGCAAAATTTGTGTCACTGTTTGTAAACTGTGCCAAAATATCAACTGACTGACACACACACATTAAGATTTGTACAAAATATGTTTTTTTTTTTCTCACTGCAGCTCCTCTTTGACTCCTTCAGCAGTATTGGCTGAAACAATGAAGACATCCCTCATATCCTCTCTCAGCATGTTACAAAAATAGCTGATGTTTTCTGCTGTTTCTGTTTAACAAGAAAGAAACAAAATAATAAAAAAAACCCTACAGATCTTTAAAATATGCCAAACATTAAATAACTCTGAAATGATGTATGCTTTCAACAGATATGTCGCTTGAATCCATGGAAACTCTTGAGATTAATAGTGTAAAAATATGAGAATTTAATGCACATTGTAATATAGCAGTATTAATTAATTCATTTTGAAATGTGTAGTTTAGAGGTAAATGTGTGGTGAAGTGGCACTAACCTTGTTTATCCCTAGTTAACATCCAGATTTTGATGTCAACTTTACCTAGTTGCTCAGTGGTCTGTGGCACACCATCTTGCAACTTGCCCTCCACAGCTGTTGCTCCCAGCAGCTAAAGCCACATATGTAGTTGTGTTATAAACTGAAACTGCATAAAGCAAATCAATGAAGTCATCCCATCCCTTTATCACAAATAAGGATTAAGCAATGTTGATTTCACTGCAACATTACTGCCAATTATAGAGTATCATTTTTGTCAAACTAACAAGAAGCAATCAACCAGCCAACTGTTTCAGTTTATCTAGCAATGTGACAAAGTTTTCAGCAGGTGGACTAACCATCATGTCTTTCTCTATCTCTTCATAAAGTTCATCAAGTTTTTCCTCCCGTCCTTCCATGGCAATGCTGGCCTCGTGGTGGCGCTGTTTCCACTCCTCCACATAGCTCTCATCTAAGTCCTTGTAGGCCAGAACCAGTGTACGGAGGCCATCGCCTGCGTACTCCTGTTTCGGGTGGATAATTGAAAACAGTTAATAATACTGACATTAGTTTCAATGCAGTGGTGTATGCTTTGCCTCACTCACATTGAGGTGTCCAGTGGTAACTTCCATCAGTTTGTTACAAGACGGGTGCAGTCTTTCATAGATGATGGTGTCTGCTCCTTTGCAGTACAGAGTGGTCTTGCCCTCTGGGCTACGCACTGTAAATTGAAGGGGAAATTCGTGAGGTCTGACATAATGTTATGCAGAAATGAGATATCAGCCATCTTTTGAATTTACAGAGTACATATGTACTTGGCATAAATGGCATAGTTGGCATACATACATACATACATACATACATACATACATACATACATACATACATAAAATGTTGCCTATCCATTCATCCATTTTCTGCAACCTATCCAAGGTAGTAGTCTAAGCAGAGAAGCCCAGACCTCCCTCTCCCCAGCCATCTTCTTCAGCACTTCAGTGAGAATACCAAGGCATTACTAGGCCAGCCCAGGGATTTAATCTCTCCAGCATGAACTGGGTCCACCTCAGGGCCTCTTTTCATTTGGACATCCCAGAAGTACTTCAACAAGGAGGTGTCCAGTAGCCATCCTGGTTAAATATGTGAACCATTTCAATTGGCTCCTTTCAATGTGGAGCAGCATCTCTACTCTGACCCCTCCCAAATGAGCACAGACACCCTTCGGAGGAAGCTCATTTCTTCCACATGTATCTGCAATCTCATTTATTTCATTACCCAGAGCTTGTAAGCATAAATGAGGGTAGGGAAATAGATCGAACAACAAATCAACAATCTTGCTTTAATGCTCAGCTCTCTCTTAACCACAAAAGAGAGTACAGTGTCTGCATCACTTCAGACATGACAGCCATTGCACCAATCTGTCTTTCAATCTCCTGCTCCCTGCTTACCTCACTTGAGAACAAGACTCAGAGATACTTGAAGCCTCCCACATGGGGCAGCAACTCATTCCCAACCCGGAGTGGGCATGCCACTTCGACTCGGAGGTGTTAATTCTCATTCCGGCTCCTTCTCACTCGGCTGCTGAACCCTCCCAGTGCAAACTAGAGGTTGTCATTCAGTGAATGCAATGCAAAAAGCAGAGACAAGACCCTGAGGCCAACAAATCCATCACTTGGCTGCACTTTGAAATTCTGTTCATAATATTAATGAACAGAAAATGTGACAAAGAGAAGCCTTGGCAGAGTCCAACACCCATCTTAAACAAGTCTGACTTATTGTTGGCAATGCAAACTAAGTTTTTACAGTTGTACAGGGACACACTACCCTGTAACAAAAGGTCTGATACCCCATACTCCCCAAGAATTCCCCAAAAGACACCCCAATGAATAGGGTCCAATGTCTTTTTCAAGTCCAAAAAACATACATACAGTAGATTGGTTGGGCAAACCCCGACTCACCCTCGGATTACCTCAAGAAGTTAAAGGTTTGATCCAGTGTTCCCTGACCAAAATGAACACCACACTTTTCTGGTCATGGAACTCATGCAGTGAATATTAAATATTGTAACAAAGTTACTAAGCAAGGCCTCTGATAAAATCCATGCGGACTCAAATCATACTTGCTGGAAACATGAGAAACCAAACTTCTTGTCACTACTTTCTCATACCTATCACTGACATCCTCTTCCGCATATTACTGAAGTCCAGAACAGCCAGAAGTTCATAGATGACTTGTCTGCCCATCTCTACAACTGTGACGGTCTCTGGTGTGCGTGAGCGGAACACAAACCCAAAGTTTCTTGCGGCGGTCACCAGAGCACTTTCGTCAGGTGACTGAGCCTGATAATTGAGCTCACCTATCAGGAAAGAGCAAAAAATACATGTCGTAACAGTGGAATAATGGTAGTCATACAGTGAGGGTGAACACATCATCAGCCTATTAATAGGGAGCATCAAAGTTGAGGGATGAAGGATACTAAAATACTGAAATGAATAAAGATGTGTATTAGGGAACCCTCACCCTCTTTCTTTTCCTCAGGCATGACTGTGTGGCACAGAGCCAGCAAGCGGAAGAAATTATGAGCCTCTGTATTTCCATCTCTCACTGTCTCCACCAGACTGTCGTCATGAAAAATGAACTTTGGATCTGCTAGCTTATTCCAGGAGAAATCCACTCTCTCTGTTCTCTGCAAAACAACCAAACATAACAAAGCCGGATAAAGACAGTTTAAAAAAAGTTCACATACAATATAATCATGTGTTTGCCTCTCACCTCTGTTATATCCACCCTTCGTCCAGAGAAGTCATAGAGCTCCCCTGAATATAAGAGAAATATGCTGTAAAATCAATCATCAAACCAATGCTTTCGTCTCCATTTACCTCTGTCATTTTTACATAAGCAAAGTTGCTTACCATAAGATTTTCCATTAATGGAGCACTTGTTAAAAGTCATGATGTTCTGTGTCAGAGTGCCAGTCTTGTCACTGAAGATGTATTTAATCTGGCCTAGCTCCTCGTTGAGAGAGGTGGTCCTTGCCTGGGCAGGGGTGTCCTTTTTAGCGTAATACATCTTCCTGTCTGAGTTTATGAAGTAGCTGTTGCCTAGACGGACAATCTCCACACTGACATTGAAGCATAAATGGATAAGATGTCAAAATGTGACACATACAAGAACAAGTCTCAGTTGTTCACAATAGCAAACTTCAGACTCTTTCTGATTTCATCATTTCTCTGTGCTGAAACATACCTGACATAGAGTGACATGGGTACCACCGCATTATAGACGATGATATAAGACCAGAATGAGAGGAATGATGAGAAAGGACCATCAATACCAGGTTCACGAGGAAGAAACGGTGTGAAAAGATAGCCTTCATTTGCTTCCCAGATTGCATTGCCAATGGCCGAGATGGTACATAGAACCACCAGGAAACAACAGATCTGTTTGAATAAATATATTGCTCATGTTGATGATTTAAAAAATCTGCCATGATCTTTAAGCTGACAATTCTCTATTTTACTAATGGTTGTTTTTTATGAAGGTGATACATATTATGAGTAAACCTAAAACCTATTATAGATTGGTAACTTGAATAGGCTTTCACCACATATAATTTTATCCCAGAGAAGTTATCTGTAAGGCAAAAAATAAATAAATACTGAAATATACAAGTGACTTTCTGGATATTTATGTGTATGTAAACTCACAGATAACACCAGGATATTTGTTAGGTGATCAATGCTTGTCCGTTTGAATGTTAACTTCCCACTGTTCTGCATCAGCTTAGTATCAGGACCTGGAAAGGATCAGTGTCATTTTGAGATACAGTGACAATAAAGCAGATAAAGTCTTCAGTATTTCTAGAGAGTTTTTATTAAAAAGAGGAAAAAAAGCTATTTTACTCAGAAAATTTTGTTCTAGTTCTACGTTACACACTATTGGAAAAAGGTGCAAATGTGTAAATAATAGCTTAATCAGTCTATACAGTACTTAAGGATGAAGTTGAGAGATACTGGCTAGATACAGTTACGCTTGCCTCAACACGCAGCTTGAGTTGTGAAGCCAGTCTCCTGGAGAGGGGCTGAAACTTATCTCTGTAGTTGTCCTAGGTGAGATGCAGTAGACAGGGATGGGTATACCCCAAGTTTGATGCCTGTGCATTGGGGGGTCATGGAACAAGGAAAAAGTATCTTCCTGTCCACAGGAAGCAGGGATGGTATGCTGCTGACCTTAAATGAGGATAGTACCCGGCAGTGGAAAGAATATTTTCCCATCACTGGATGTCCCCTAGCATAGCTAAGACTCACCCCAAATTCTGTAAAACTGGATTTTTTGAGGCTGTCCTGTTGACATTCCTCTGTAACACTTCATGGAAAACAGGGACACTACTCTTGAATCAACAAAGTGGGGTTTTAAGACATGGGACAGGAAGGTGAGCTTCAACTTGAGGGGGATTATACTCCTCAGCCTCTCTGGATAGGTCTATACTAGGGTACTGGAGAGGAAAAATGAGTCAATCCACTGGTTGAACCTCAGATTCAAGGGAAGCCATGTGGTTTTCATTCTGGTTGTGGAATATTGGACCAACTCTGTATCCTCACACAGCTATTTAAGGCTGTGTGGTAGTTTGCCCAACTAGTCTGTGTTTTGTAGACATGGAGAAGACATATGACCTTATCCATCAGAATTTCCCGAGAGTGGCCAGATGTTACAAGGACCTGTACAACTGTAGTGACAACTTGAATAATATTGCCAGCAATAAGTTGGACTAATTCCTAGTGGATGTTGGACTCCAGGGCTGCCCTTTGACACTGATTCTGTTCATAATTTTTAAGGATTAAATGCAGGCAAGGACTGCAAACTCTGGTCACCTCAGGATCTCACCTCTGCGTTTTGTGGATATATGGTCCATTCATTTTATTGATTCATGATCCTCAACTTGCAGTTGATGCAGTTGGGAGAAAAATTAGCACATCCAAGTCTGAGGAAATGGTTCTAAGTTGGAAAAGGGTGAAGTAACCACTTCAGGTTGGGAATGTGTTATTGTCCCAAGTGGGGGACTTCACAAGTGAGGGAAGACTGGACAGTGTCAGTAGTAATGTAGATGCTGTACTGGTCTGCTGTGGTGAAGACAGAGCTGGGCGTAAAAGTGTAACTATTAATTTACTGGTCGATCTACATTCCAACCCTAATCTATGACCACAAGCTTTGGGTGAGACCAAAAGAATTAAATTGCAGATACAATGACAATGTATGACCTTCCTCTGAGGGGTTTCTGGGCTTCCCCTTAGAGATATGGTAGAAAGCTGAATCACCGAGGCAGGACTCAGAGTGAACTTTCAACTGAAAGGGAGCCCCCAGTGTAGACACAGAGTAAGCTGTGGCAGGAGTGGTGGCAGCAGTGGTGGCACGTAATCATGAAAGTATGTGATGTCATGATTGATTTGGTTTTTTTTGCAGATCAGATGAATAGTCACAGTGATATAGCTAAAAATTTGCATATTTTTTCTAATTTCAGCAGTAGCATCAGCAGTCAGCAACAGCAGGACACACAACATGCTGTCATAATGAATGCATAGGATCCCACGGAACAGTTTGGTATTTGTTTCGCACAGATTGGATAAACAGCTCCAACAATATGGCTAAAAATCTAGAAATTTTATAGAAATTAGCTTCTAGGGCCCGCTTGTATTTTGAGAATGGCTGAAAATCTAATCAGTTCCAGAAATCTTGGAGGTCACCAAATTTCAAAATCCTTCGTCAAATAGTTTTTGTACTATTGCGATGACACCAAGAATTTGCAGTAGCAAGGCTGATGATGCCATCACATCCCCGCTTTTCAGGGATATAATGTGCACAGACAGCAGTCGTGGGTTACCTGAATAGATTATGATTGTTTACAGCCTCTTCAGGCTTGGTACTGTTGTTAGTCTCTTAAGTTGGGCAATGAAAATTTGAAATGTTTAAATGATAAAGAAGCGTAGACAATATTTTTGTCTATCAAGCAAGTTTATTTTTTGTAAGATGGAATCCAATAGTCTAGAGTCATGCAATGCCACCAGTCACCACAAATTCATTTGTGTGGAAACTAACAAAGTTAAAAAATAAATGAAGCTGGGAAATTTCTAATTGTATGATGATGGAGGGTGATTCTTATAGATATTTTCCAGTTTTGTCAGTTATTGATGAGTCTTTCAAGAAACCTGTAGCTAAAAAAAAGGATGTGCCAGTTAATTTGTATTGCTTGACAAAATAAAAACTGAAATAGCAGATAACAATTACTTCAAAAGTTATTAGAATAAAAAGAGTTAAAAGAAGGTACATCCTTTAAAACTAGTTTCTGTTAATTATTTATGTACATTAAGATAACCTTTTTTCTATAGTTAGGTGAGTTGGCAGAAAGATTCAGGTCTTAAATTCCTTCAAAATTTAAGTTATCTAATGAAATGCATGGTATCAAAGTGGCAGCATTTTATGTTTTATCACTCTGACTGAGCCTATAAAGCATATGAATATAATTAATTAGGCCACTTCACTATAGCAAGTTTTAAATTATGAGACATCTATAATGTGTCCGAGCGCCCGCTGTTTGCCCCTGCAGACTTGACAGAAGAGCCCGATCCATCCTCTGGACTTGTGTATTTATTTATAGCTTTTTAAATTATTATCAGAGTTAACCACAATGACTACACCCAAAGAACATCATTTGTTGCAAACTGTATGCAGTTGCAGCACTAGTAGCAGGCTAATGTACCTGCAAAGATGACTAGGCCAAAGCACCACTCGGTGTTCCTGAGAGTACAGCCTCTGAGCAGCACTTTGTCGTTGTCCAAAGCATAGGTTTGTTCATTTAGAGTCAGGGTCCCCTTGAACTTGTCTAGCCGGTGGTTGGGAGGTTCACATCGAACTTCACCTGAGAAACAGAGATTAGTGTCAGTAGCATTTTCTAGACAAATGTTCAGAGGTTTCAGGGGCTATGAACACACAACTGTCTCCATCTGTACATCATCATTCCTGTTCATGGGATCATTAGATGTTTAAGGTCTTTTAACAATTTACACCTTCCTCCAGGTGACCCCACTGGGGTGATCAGATCCAAGCTGTGTTCATATAGCTTACTACTCTGACCCTATGGCTCTCCTCTTCTGAGCCACAGTTATGTTTAGGCCATCTCTGCAGCTATGGCAGTTTCGCAGACAGCTTTCCTCTTCCTCTCTCATTCAATGGTCAACCTGTTGAAGGCTCTGGTCAGAGAATGGCTCTCAAATTCCTTGTGCCCCACTTCCACCAAAAGACATCTGGCTCTCCATCCCAGCTGCTAACAGGTGCTGACTAGTTTTGTGTACTTGGAGAGGGGTTTTTTTGGAAGTTTTGTCCAAGAAATCCTCCCATGGGACTGTTTGCTCCAGCAACATAACTTGCTCGGGAGAGTCTGACACAAATACAATGTCTGGTGGCAGGTGGGTGACTGCAATATGGCTGGGGAGCTGCTGTCAAGGTCCACCAATAGCTCCTTGACTCTTTCCAAGATTAAGATACATACAGATGATGAGTTCTTGGCAGGATTTGGCTGCTCTCCAGATCTGGCAAAGGGTCTTGGGGGTCATCTACCTGCTCAAATTCCGTACCGATTCATTCAGCAATATTCTCTAGGACTTGACCGTGCTTCAATCTGCCAGTCCCTCTCCAAGTGTCCTGCGCATCTGCTGAGAATATGTTGTAGGGTTCTTTGCTTGGAACACAGTGGGCATGCTGGTGACAAGTGTGCAGATTTGATGGGCTTGAGATGGTGTCAAATACTGCCTGGATGAAAAATTTAATGCACTGACGCTTGGCTTTCTCCCACCCAACCCAAGCATCGTGCTACTCCATTCCCACCATCTTGCTTCTCATCCTCTTTACTGCTGTTCTCACCTCCTTCTGAACTAAGTGCTGCCATCCTTCCAAAGATTTGAAGGGCAGTTGGAGTTCATTGTGCCTCAAGAGTGCAATGTTGTTTGGGCTCTTAGGCAGCCATAGACATCTCCAGAGGTGCTTTCTCTCCAAGATCTCAACACTTGAGAGTGGGACTGCACAGACAAGAAGGGGCCAAAGGATTTAGGAAAGACTGCCATGTTGGTAGATTCAGGCTTTGAACCTCCCAGATAGGTCGGAATTATCAAGCTTTCACCCAGCCATCCAAATCAGTTCAAGTTGACTGGATGGATGCTGTGTCCCTCAGAGAGCTGCCAAAATCTTGCTTGGGCATTTCACTAGCTTCTCTGTGATGGTTGGGATGGATTATTCCTGGATTCTTTTTATTTTGACTTAGACGGCTGTTATCAGTGTTTTTTCCTGTTTCCAGATTTTACTTTTAAAAATCTAAGCGTCTTTTGTGTGTTGTTTCAGTTATCTTCTCACCATTAAAGGCAGCCAGTGCATCAGTGTTGTCTCCCATCTTTCCAGTTACAGTCAGAGCCTGTTTCACCTTCAGATTGGTTTCTCTGGGAGGCACGAGAAAGATAATGGAAAGAAAGTGTAAGATATAAACTTTCAGTCTAATGCACATTTAAACATGCACACAATTTTCCATAGTACTGAGCACCCACCCATCTAATTCAGCTGTTTCTACATACACCAAATTGAGAGGCTCACTGCTAGAAAGCAACAGAAGGTCTGCCTGAAAAATAAAGGCATTAAGCACAGCATAGTAGGCTAAAACTTTGTTTTAAATTGAATCACTTTCTCTTTCATGTTTTTTAAATTTATTTTTAGTGCAGCATCCCCATACTTACTGGAACAAACTTATTGTTCTCCAGTTTGATTATGTCCCCAACTTGAACATTCATCCATTTTTTATTTTTTAGTCTGTCAGAGAAAAAATGGGTAAAAGAAAAACACAGCAATATTCTAAATGCTGCATAACAGTGTAGGCAAAATATTGTCTTTTGTTATTTGTGTTTTAAGATACTTACTGGCCATCTATGAGGACGTCTACCTTGCGGGTATTCACTTGCCTGTCACATTTATATCTGTTCTGCTCAGTTAATAGAAGAGAAAACATTGTTTGCTCACAAATTTACAAATTTAATTTTGGTTCCTGATTTTTTTTTTGTCTCAGAATTAAGGAAGATTTTGTATCATTTCAGCTTACTATATCGTCATTGGCATCTTTGACCGATGTTATACCCAGCACAATAATCAAAGTGCCGGCTGTGGTGATCCATGGGAGAGCGGAGATTTGTGGGATTAGCTGTCAACACACAGACATATACACACACACACGCAAAACACACATATTGTTTTACTTCTTTGATCATTTAGCTTTCAGGAATCTGGAAACTAAATAAAAGATTATTACTTAGGGACATATAATACTGCATATCATATCAATGCATGGTAATATCCATTAACATTTTAAATTGTATTAAAAATATAATTTAAAAGAGTTTTTCCCAAAAAAAATACATTTTTCTTTTTCATTTTAAAATTAAATTCAAAATCAGTTTTAAAAACTTAAGACAAATGTCTACCTGCAGGATAAGGATAAAGAGGAAGTAGGCATTAGCAAGCCTCATGAACTGCTCAAAAAGATTAAGTGGCAGGAAAGTGATAATGTTGTATTTGGCGGTCTTGATGGCATTGTTCTAAAACAGAAGAAATTGACACATGAACATGTTACATGACAGATGTAAATATCTTAATATGAATCAACATGACATCATATTTTTGCAACCAAATACACCCTCAATTCCAAAAAGGTTGAGATGCTACATAAAATATATTTTAAAAAATACAATGCAATGATTTCCAGTATTCATTAACAAATACGTTATTTACAAAACAACATAGAAAATGTTTTACTATTTTATGAAAAATAGTGGTTCATCTTGAATTTGATGGCAAGAACACATCTCAAAAAGTTTTTGACAAGGGCAACAAAAGGCTGGAAAAGTAAGTGTTACTAAAAAGAAACAGCTGGAGGAACATGTTGAAATTGACAACATGCCAGTAATGTTATTGGTATACAAAGAGCATCTTAGAGAGGCAGAGTCTCTCAGAAGTAAAGGCAGGCAGAGGTTCAACAATCTGTGAGAAACTGTTTACAAATATTGCAAAGACTTTAAATATTCCATCATTTACAGTACATAATATCATCAAAAGATTCCAAGAATCTGGAGACATCTGTGTGTGTGCAAGGGACATGGCCAAAAACCAATATGCTTGTGATTTTTGAGCTCTCACACAGTGCAGCATTACAAACAGACATGATTCTGTCATGGAAATCATTGCATGGGTTCAGGAACACTTGCAGAAATCATTGTCCGCAAACACAGTTGGCCATGCCATCCACATATGTAGATTAAAGCTCTATCATGCAAAGAAGATGCCATATGGAAACATCATCCAGAGATGCTGCTGTTTTCTCTGTGCCAAAGCACATTTAAAATGGACTGAGGCAAACTGGAAATCTATTCTGTGATGTGCTTTGACAGAGCAATGACTATAGAAAACATGTGCAAAATGACAGCATGCTTTGTACATACATGTGTGCATACTTTCTTACATTCCTGTTATCTACTGAATATAGACATAGAAGACTTGTTTGAATACTTACAGCGTAGCGGAAAGATAGGTTATAAGGTCTGTCATTAGCCCTCAAGCGTCTTTCCACTGTGAGAAAGTAAAATATTGAGAAGAGGGTTTATAGTATGTTAACAACAGCAGTAGGAAAAATATTCTCTCAATGATGCTTACAGCATATATTTACAAAAGTTTTAATACCAGACATTTTGTATTGTAAAACAAGAAAAATCCGATAAAGATGCACAGTTACTCAATACGTAATATAAAGGTTGCATGTGTCAGATCTCACCTTCGTTATTGTCTTTTCCACACAACCAGCCAAAGTTTGACACTATAGAGCCCATATTTAGCTGAGATTCACCATATCTCACAACCTGCAGAAAGTGCACATGTATTCCTACTGTATAACAGTAGTAGAGCAAGGAGCCATTTATTGAAATAGTACATAAAAAGAAAAACTTTAGCAATGAGTTAATTTGTGCAAGGTTATGCTTGTTTAGAACTATGAATCAGTGTAAAAATGTGTATAAATATTTAACAAATTTTCTTCTTCTTTTGATTGCTCTCTTCTGGGGTCGCCCCAGCAGATTATCTGCCTCCATCTCACCCTATCCCTTGCCTCCTCTTCTGTCACACCAACCTTGCATGAACCTACTTTGCAGTCTTCCTCTTTTCGTCCTGCCTGGCTGCTCCCTTTTAAACATCCCTTATCCAATGTTTGCCCTATCCCTTCTTTGTACACGTCCACAAAAATATTTAACAAATAAAAGTTGAAAAAGAAGGCCTGTTTGACATGTAGGGAACAAATGAGTGAGATGGTGAAGAGGGAAAGAGAGATGCAAAGTAATCCTAAAATAATAATTCCCCAGTGTTGACAAATTTTTAAAATAGTTAAAATTTGTCCATTAAATCCATTCATTTTTTGGTGTGACTGGTAAATATAAATGCTGACTGATGACAGAGATCCTCAGTTCAATTTGTAATTACACTGCACACTGAAGTCTAGCTTCACCATAGCAGCACAATGTTGATGATGGTAGAAAATGAAAATAAGACCAACTGTAATGCTGATGTGAAAAAAATATTCTTAGTATTTTACTATTACGTTGATTATTTACTTAGTAATTACTTGATTGTTTTTACATAATATAGCTATATAGATAGATATCAGTTGCTTATTTGGCAACATTTACACCCACCCTAAAGATTTTATCTGTGGCCCAAAGCTGTAAAGATATAACACTGCGCACTTTTTTTACACTTTGCAGCAGAGGACCAGGCTTGTTTATCAAATACATTTCCAAACATAAAAAGTCATGAATCTCTGTTTCGCACGTTTCACTCACTTCATCCTTGTTCTTGCACTCAGAAAAATATTAAATTAGTCTGAATTATCATAAATCTGAAGTGATTAGTTTTGAAATCAATGCCAAATTTGAAAGGGTTTGTACTGTAAGCCACTTTTTGATAGTTCTTCATAAAAATACAGGATATCAAATACTTTTTTAAAGTGTGAAAGCAAATGAAAATCAGCCACATACCTCAAGTAAAATTATATCTTCTGTCTTCAAAGTCCTCCTCACATGGACTTGAACAAAAGAGAGTGAAAATGCTAAAGGTTGTAAGTCTCTTTTTACTTACGTCTTTAATAAATTAATCCAGGCACGTATGTCTACATATGTCTGCACTGCATGCAAGGTCAGGTACTAATCCAGTTAACAAGTCATGCGAGAGACACCTATAGAACGTTCCGATTCATTCAGAAAGACCTGGGATCTGGCTCCACTTAACAACTCAGGGCTTGAGTTAACAGTGCAGTGATCTTTGGACCTGGATGAAGTTGGTTGATATTGAAAGGACAGTAAAACAACAATAAACATGAAGAACTTTAGTCAGTCAGATGCAACCTTATGTTATTGATCTGAGCAGTGATGATGCCGATCAAAGAGCTTGAACTGAGCTGCTGCCTTCTCACATTTTCAATACCAGCTTAGTTACAATTTTGCCTCTCTCATGGCCATAAGAAAACCCATGTACTGTTGCACTGAAAAATTATTACATTTTTTTTAGATTGGTTACTACTAGGAAGTTATTACAGCTTGAAACAAGGGGACTTTATACAGAAGTTGATCTCTGGCTCCAGGTGCTTTTTGAAATAAAGAGTAGTTATGTTGTCCAGGGGACCTCAGTAATATGACTCACTTCCAAAATTGCTTGTGTGTTTATGATTTGTAGAAAAAAATGTTATAAAGGAGAGATTAAGAATATCTTTACCATTTTTCTACGACTTGAAATTTTACAAGCTCATTTTACAAGCTCAAAATCATACTTGAGCTGGCCATAAAGCTACCTACAAACCAAAGCTAAAACTACTGAAGAACTGGAAGGTAATATTCACTGTTGGTTTAGTACTGATTCAAAAAAACAGGGGTCAATATTCCTACTTGATTAAAAAAACAGTGTTTACATATGTATCTTTGAGATTTCCCGCCCTGTCTTCAGACGGTGAAAGTTAATGGAACTGTATTTGTCTTGCTCAGAATTGCAAAGAAATTCAGCTCTGGCTGAGTTTTCTGATGGATGTATTGGTTATGGGAGAGTTATCTTGCTTATCTTAAACTTATTTTATACAGCTGATATTAAACTAAGTCAGCATCTTGGTAGTTCATTGATTGGATTAAAGGAACATGGGCTGTGTGATTTTATAACTAACATAACATGTGATGTGGATAATAAACTTAATCTGAATACAATCTTAATACAAATAAACATCATGCAGTCCTCTGCAGTGTAATCCAAAGTATTGCCATGGTCCTTGGATTTTGTGATGTAGTGCATTATTTCAATAAAGGTTTCCATGTTTATTTTTAGTACTGATTATTTTAATCCTTCAGCTAGGATTTTGAGGTTCTGTTCTAGTTGTATTTTGTATCTAGTTTCCAATCATCCTAGGGCAGCTGTGGCTCAGAAGGTAGAGCAGGTCGTCTTTCAACAATAAGGTTGGTCGCTGTGTGCATGATAGTTAAATGTGCTTAAGGCATAGAATAAAGTGCAGTATGAGTATGATTGTGTGTGTAAATGGGTGAATTAGGGTTGTAGTGAAAAGCACTTTGAGTGCTCAGTTAGAGTAGAAAAGCACTATATAAGTACAGTACCAGTTCATTTGCTATTTGTGTTTTGCCATTTATTAGTCCTTTCTGTCCTCACAGTGTTTCAATCCTGGGTTAAATTCAATCTTGTGCCTAAAGCCTCTGTTATGATTGCTTCTCCCTTCTTGTCTTATTTTGGTATATGCGGGGGGGGAGACAGCCTCCACATGCCCCCCCCCTGCGAGTAGCTAGAGAGTAGTTGCAAGGTTGCATGCTCTTAAGCTAAACAAATGTCTTTACCACATCTACAGACACAAGAGCTAGTGCTCCTCCAGCTCAGTGTTGAAGGCCTCACTATTCCCAAGCTTAACATTCTTAAGCAAACAGCCATCAAAAACAATGCGACAGTAATCATTCTTCAGGAGACCCACACAGAAAACAAGAATATCCTGAGGGTCCCTGGGTACATCTTGGCTGGTTACATTGCCAAAAAACAGCATGGCATGGCCACATTTGTGCGTAAAACATAGCCTGGTCAGCAGTGGATCAATCCCCAGAGGGTGCAGAGGTAGAATGAATCACAACCAAAGTGAAAGACACTACAATCATCAACGTCTACAAGCCACCCCCAAGGCAACTGTCATGGTTTGAAAGACAGATCCGATGCAGAAGCTGGTTTAGGTAAAATTTATTATGGAATGTGCAACAATCAGAATGAAGCAGGGGGTGAAGGCCGGGCCGGGTGAGTGTCTCAGCGAGCTCCTCCTGACAGCTGGTCCTGAGTGTCCGAGAAGGTGGCACCTTGAAGCGAGCCTGAAGAAGAGAAGGGAGGTTAGTGAAGGATTCAGGTAAGTGGAGCATCAGGTAAGTGCTGAGACGGAGCTGGTGAAGCTTACGACACATAAGCAACGATCCAGCGATGACTGGCAGGGCTGCCACAGCTTATGAAGGAGCAGGATGGCAATCAGCAGATCACAGACTGGTGTGTGCCAGAGGAGTGTCAATAGGACACAGCTGCAGGAGGTAAAATAGTTAGCACCCCAGCCCGGCCCGACAGAGAGAGAGAGAGAGTAGAGAGAAGAAAAAGAGAGAGAGTGGAGGAAAACCAGAGAGGAGAGGGGAACCGTGACAGCAACTGGCCCCATCTTCGCTTCCAAATGTCTCCACCCCGGCAGTGTATGCTGGCGATTTCAATAGCCACCACACAGACTGGGGCTACAGCTGTTCCAATGCTGATAGCAAATTCCTGACTGACTGGGCCTCCACGATTGATGCAACACTCCTATATGACCCCAAGGAGCCATGGTCATTCTATTCAGCTCACTGGAACAGCACCACCAACCCAGACCTGGCATTTGCAAAATTCCATACCAACCAGCTCCTACCAGTCAGACACATCCTGGATATATTTCCATGGTCACACCACCAGCCCTCGCTTATCACCATCCCATCTCTAGCCCAACCCGTGAAAGGGAGGCCCGTCAAGCGACTGAACTTTCGGAAAGCCAACTGGGCTGACTTCACAAAACAAGTGAACAGGGCTGTTGCCAGTCTTCCGCACCCACGTCCCAACAACTTGAAT
>VUQH01081122.1:0-13366 GCA_015106775.1 Etroplus canarensis | reverse complement strand
CAAGCTTCTCAACCTGAGCTGTCCCTCTGATGGACTCATTTCTAATCCTGTCCATCCTGGTCACTCCCAGTGAACATCTCAACATATTCAGTTCTGCCACCTCCAGCTCTGCCTCCTGTCTTTTTGTCAGTGCCACCGTCTCCAAACCATACATCATAGCAGGTCTCACTGCCGTCTTGTAAACCTTCCCTTTCACTCTTGCTGCTATCCTTCTGTCACAAAGCACCCCTGACACTCGTCTCCACCCACTCCACCCTGCCTGAACTCTCTTCTTCACCTCTCTTGTGCTCTGTCTATTGCTTTGGATGGTTGATGCCAGGTATTTAAACCCAAGTATTTAAAATCATCCTCCTTCACCACCTCTACTCCTTGCATCTTCACCATTCCACCTGCCTCCCTCTCATTCACACACATGTACTCTGTCTTCCTTCTACTGACTTTCATTCCTCTTCTCTCCAGTGCATACCTCCACCTCTCCAGGCTCTCTTCCACCTCCTCCCTACTCTCACTATGTGGATTCATAATGCATTGAGGTTATTAGTTTAAAATTCTAATTCTGTGTCTGTTATACACTGCTTAAGTTCCTCAGAGTAACATGCTATATCACTGGCAGCACAATAACACACAGAGCCCTTCATGCTATTTTATGTTGTCTTCCATAATCATTTCATTCAAACATAACAAGGAGCTGCTTTGGAAATGCAAAATAGACAGGTGTGTGTTGCCCAGCTGGAAGGCATGATATGACCAACTGTATATAGCTCTGTGTGGCCAGGTTGGATAGCACTGTATGACCACTGGGTTGTGTGCTGGATCCAGTTGGGTGACTGATGTCTTGGTTTGGCTGATCTTTTTAACTGTTTGGCCTCCCATAACACGATGCCTTCTTTTAAGAGGATGAGGTCTAGGCTGTGTCCTTTGGCACTGGGTATTTTTCTGTTACTCCTGAAGGACTGTTATCTTTAAGAGCATAAAAAGAACAGCTGCAGTAAATGTGGCAAAGCAATTAAGCTAAAACAAAGAAAAGCACTCCTCAGAACTAAGGACACTTCACGTTTCATGCAGTCATATGATCTTCTGTTTATAAAAAATATTGATCAGTGACACACTGAACAATGAAGGTATATTTTTTAACGATTTGTTCCTCTCACATAAACTGTCAGCCTCCTGCAAGATGAACTTGGATCCCACACCTGTCTTCTACCTGTATCCATCAATCATTAACATGTTTAGTCACACAGGAATTGTTCAGGTCAACACGGAAAGGACAGGAGAGGCATGTGGAAATCTTTCCACAGAACACCACAGCCTCTCAAAGGTAAAACATTTGGTGCTGTGGTATTTAGTTGGCTATGAATTCAAAGAAGTAGCTGACTGTGATAAAATCCTCTCTGTTCTGTGTATTTGTTGTGGACCAGCGGACAGTAGCGTTACATAGACAATGAGAAGTAGAGCCAACTGCAGCTGGACTGGGCCTGAGATCCCTCTGTCATCCCAAATCTTCAGTGGTAAGTGACGTTCTCTTCTTCCTCAGCGGCTTAATATTAAAGGGTACCCTGGCATTTATCATCACTCCTTGTAAAGGACGCTATCAAGGAGTGATAAACGATCTCATGTTCAACTCTTTGCTTTTGCATTTTGGATTTTTAGGCAAATTTATGTGATTATAGGCCTTCAAATGTTATCGTATTTTAATAATGGGGGGCAGCAGTGGCTCTGTGCGACAGTGAATGGCTGAGAGAGCCACTGATGTGACACCGGCCCGAGACTGGCCGGAGACACCTCATCCTCCCACAGAGAGTGTTGAGATCTTATAATTTCCCCATTAGGGGATTAATAGAATATATCTTTATTTTCTTCTTCTTCTTAATGAGTAATTACAACTACAAACAACACACTCAACAAAAGTTGAGAGGTTGGCATGTTTCTCACTGTGTTCCTTCACCTTTCCTTTTATTAACCCTTTAATTATTGAAGAACAGAGGATACTGATGATTGTAGTTTTGAAATTAGAAATCTTCTCCATTCTTGCCTGATTTAACCCTTCAGCTGCTCGGCAGTCTGTGCTCCATGGTCTGATTCTCCTTTTCATGATGCTCCATTCATTTTCAACAGGAGATGATCTGAATTGGCAGCAGGTCAGTCAGTGTTGTATGAAGCCACGCTGTTGTAGCTGTACAGAATGTGGGCTGGCACTGTGCTGCTGAAATAAGTATGAATATCCCAGGAAGAGATGTTGTCTTGGTAGCAGCACGTCTCTCTGACATCCTAATATAGGACTCAGAGTCAGTGGGACCTTCACATACATGCAGCTCTGCCATGCTGTGAGCACTGATACCATCCAATCCCAGATGCTGGCTTTGCATCTTTTGCTGGTATAAAGTGGATGGTCATTTTCAGCGTTCCTCCTCTCTCACAGGTTTAGGCACAAAGGGCTGAGCCGTGACCCATCTTTGCTTGCAAAACCTCAGTTATGATCCCTCACCTGCTCCCCATCAGCCTGCTTGGTCTTCCCACCTGCAGTTACTGGAATGTTCTGAGCATTTTTCAATCTCACTTTAACTCTCTTCCAACTTTTGTTAAGTGTGTGGGAGCCATCACAATCTACATGGTGTATATTTACAAAATCCAGTGAAGCTGGTCAGTAAAACTGTTGGAAATATGTTCTTTAGACTTTTATCAGGTAAATAAAGGTTCATATGTACTAATCACACATTTTTTTATTACATTTTGGAAAGTCTTGACTTTTCTGGAAACGAGTTTTGTAGATACAGTGTCCACTTAAAGAGTACTGTTTCAACAGAGTTTGATGTGTGGTCTTTATGTCTGAAAAGACTATACAGGAAGAGTTTGTACATGAAAAATTGGGTTGTAATAAATATTTAGAGAGATCATTTGCTGTCATGTAGCATTTTTAGTAGGTGACGAGGCTGATAGATTTGTAAACGTCTGCAGCTTACATGTTCTCCTGATGTACATCCATTTACTCAGTGTAATCTCCTAAAACCTTCAAAACTAAAAAATGTGCAACATGTTCTAACAGTATTAGGATATTTACATTAACACACACAACTGTAAGGGAGAAATACTGATGCAGTACGACAAACTATTTTTCTTTAAATTTCTGTTCTGCATATTTGTGAAACAATCAGCCTTTTTGAAAATTCTGACACTGTGACTGTTTTTTTGTCAGCCATTAAAAATGAGCTGTGGCTCTTCCTCATCCCAGCCGGCCTGGCTGTCATTTTGCTGGGGGTGTTTCTGGAAGAGGTGGGCTTCTTCCTGCGTAACATTCCCTCATCCAGACGAAAACGACTCTACCTTTGGATATTGGGAATGTACCCGGTAACATCAGCCTCCTCATTCACACACAACGCTCAACTTCCTCTCAGTGCAAAACAACTCAAAGTATGCTTATATGTTCCAGCCCGAGGTGCACTTGCACTGAATCTTAACATTCTTTTCCTTTTTCCTTTAGGTGTTTGTCTTCACTTCCCTTATAGCACTGTATGTGCCACGCTCCTCCTCATTTTGTAATTTCATCGCTTCACTGTGAGTCAACAGGTCCAGACATGTAATGATCTACATCTATAATCACACGCACTGTAGATCCAGTCTGAATGTGTATTTCTGTGCAGGTATCACTCCATTACCTTGCTGAAATTCATGGGCCTAATCACAGACTTCTTTGGGGGGGAAAAGCGTATGCTGGCTGTCCTGTCTGGACAGCAGGTTTCTCCGGATCCTTTCCCCTGCTGCTGCTGCTGCTGTCTCCCAATGGTGGCCATCAGCAGGTACACAGCATTAGGCACAAATCTGAGTAACAAACTGGGCCGCAATAGAGATAATTAAAGTTTTATTTGGAGCTCTCCTCTTGTGGACATCATACAGAAGGTATTGCATTTTAAGAGAACTTAGATATGCTAGATGGACAAAAGTATTGAGGCACCTACATGTTAAACCTATGTGACATTCTTTTCTAAATCCAGAGTCATTAATATGGAGTTAGTCCCCCTTTGCAGCTAGAACAGCTTCCACTATTCTGGGAAGGCATTCTACAAGATGTTGGAGTGTGTCTGTAGGAATTTTTCATCCAGAAGAGCATTTGTGAGGTCAGACACTGATGCTGGATGAGAGGGCCTGGCTCTTAATCTCTCATTTGGATGTTGGATGGGGTTGAGGTCAGGGTTCTGTGTGGGCCAGTCAAGTTCTTCCACACCAAACTCATCCAACCATGCCTTTATGGAGCTTACTTGAAACACTGGGGCACGGTCATGCTGAAAGAAAAAATGGCCTTCCCCAAACTGTTCCCACAAAGTTTAAAGAATAGAATTGTCTAAAATGTTGTGGTAAGCTGAATCTTTAAGAATTCCCAGAAAACAACCCCAGAAAAACAACCTCATAGCATTATCCCTCTTCCTAACTTTATAGTTATCACAGTGCAGTCAGGCAGGTAATATTCTCCTGGGACTCACCAAACCCAGAGAGGTCCATCAGACTGCCAGATGGAGAAGCATGACTGGTCACTCCATAGAACACGTTTTCACTGCTCCAGAGTCCAGTGGCAGAATGCTTTACACCACTGGGCAACAATGGCTCAGTGCATTTGGGGACTCGTTTGGGAGCCAAAGGGTTGCTGAGGACCGCCAGCTCAAGACCCGCCAGAATCCAGATCCGGTGGCCGTCCAAGATCCGCTGGCAAAAGGTCTTGGCCAGGACCCATACGTGTAGAGGGGGATCAGAAACCGGAGAGATGTCGGCTCACCTCCTGAGCATTGCCAGGTTGCCCTCAAACAAGGCACCTACATTGCTCATTGGCACCTGTAATGGGCAGCTTTACTTACCAACCTCCCTCACTGCACGCTGCATGTCAAAAGTGTGTTTGTGTATTCTAACAACAAGAGTGTTGGTGATGTGAATTTCCCCATCTTGGGGATAAACAAAGTTGTTTGTTTATTCCATACAGCACTTGCCATTGTACTTGGTGATGTAAGGCTTATGTGCGACTGCTCAACCATGCAAACCCATGCCATGAAGCTCCTGGTGCACAGTTTTTGTGCTGATGTTAATGCCAGAGGAGGTTTGGAACTCTGCAGTTACTGAGTCAGAAACAGTAACCCATTATTTTACCAGTGTTTGTAAAGGTAGACTGCATGGCTAGCTGCTGGATTTTTTTTTACACCTGTGGCAATGGGACTGAATCAAAAACCTGAATTCAATCATTAAGAGGTGTGTCCCAATACTTTTGTTCATACAGTGTATGTGATGATTTCAGATTTTGTCAGTAATCTCTGTAGAGTTTTCTCGTACCTGTGTATACCAGTTATGTTATATTTTACACATACCTTTCCTTTCAGCACTGTACAGTCCTCTTTGTTGATTTATTCTATAATAGATACAGTAGATAGGTTGATGTACATCTCACACGTGAAAACCTTGCCTCTTTTCTTGTGTGTAGCAACAGCCGGGCCTGGATGATGGCTGCTGTGCTGCAGCTCTCTGTTGTCCGCAGCATCTTGTTCTTTGTGACTCTGGTCCTGTGGACAGACGGACAGTACGATTATGGCGATGTGAGTTGCTTATTAAGACTTTGATCTCTAGATCTCTAGTTACTAATCATGAAAACTTAAATAATGAAAGTAACTTGTTTAAAGCCACGACTGTAATAATCCTTAGTGTTTCACTGAATGCCATGTTTCCATGCACTGCTCATTTTGTGCAGTGACTGTTCATTTATATACAGGTGGTTTGAGCACTATGAGGCTCTAGGTCGTAGCACAACATCACAAATATCTTTAAGCAGAGCCTGTTTATGCCATTATACTCATTTGTAACATTTGACTGCAGGTGTGGTCAGTTCATTTCAGCACATTGTGGACTTGAGCCCTGCTAGTGACCATCTGAAGCTTAAATGTTCATTCCATTTTAGATAACCACTGAAATCATTTCCTGTGAGTGTATACTTTGGCAGGTCCTGTTCTAAAAAGCGTCGGACAAGTTGATGAATAAACCGAGTAACGGTCATATTATTTTTCTCCAGGTGGATTCAGTTGACCCAAATCTGTATGTGAATGGCATCATAAGCGTGTCCACCTTTGTGTCCTTTTATGGCCACCTTCTGTTTTACAAAGCAACTAAGAGTGCTTTACATGGCTATGGACTGAGAGCCAAATTCATCTGCATCATCCTGGTGCTGGTGCTGTGTGGGCTGCAGAGTGGCATCTTAGAGACCATGGGGGCTCTGGAGGTTTTCCCCTGCACACCTCCTTTCTCTGTGTCGGCCAGGTCCCAGTGTAAGTCACAGCACACGCAGCTTCCTCCAGTCTTCCAAATCACCTTGTGTTTTGCTTTGCTGCCTCACAATCCAGATGACACAGAATACAGTTATGTGTGATGCGTGAACTGTGATGTCATCATGACATCATGACCATTTATACTTGCACTTGGATGCACTCAACATGCTGCAGTCTACTCTTAAACGATAGGTGTCATAACTCTGAAAACAAGTCATCAGTTTAGTGCTGGAGTAGGAGTAGAAGAAATCAAAACAGGAAATAAAAGTTTCCTGCAGAATGTCTTTTTCTTTTAATAAACTGTTGCAG
Organism: Etroplus canarensis; assembly: GCA_015106775.1. Lineage (NCBI taxonomy): Eukaryota > Metazoa > Chordata > Actinopteri > Cichliformes > Cichlidae > Etroplus > Etroplus canarensis. Next base: position 6,764 of record VUQH01081122.1, on the reverse strand, counting down.
CAAGCTCTCTCTCTCTCTCTCTCTCTCTCTGAGTCATTGGGAATCTCTGTGCTTGTGCACAGGTTTATTGTTGGAATGCATGTAGAGACTGACCTGCTCCAACCCTCACGGCCAAAATTTAGGAGATGCTTTGATAAAATGACACCTAAGCACCAGGGCGTGAGAGGTCTGGGCGCCTCTGTGACCCAGACCCAGATAAGGGGCAGAAAAAGGATGGATGGGTGATTTATAATCATACTAAATTTTTGGGTGGCACGGTGGTTAGCACTGTTGCCTCACAGCAAGAGGGTCTGGGTTCAAATCCAACGGCCGGCTGCCTTTGATCCTTCTGTGTGGAGTTTGCATGGGTTCGCTCAGGCTTCCTCCCACATTCCAAAGACATGCAATGGGGGTTAGGTTAATTGGCAATTCTAAATTGACCGTAAGTGTGAATGGTTATTTGTCTATCTGTGTTGGCTCTGCGACAGACTGACAACCTGTCCAGAGTGTACCCTGCCTTTTGCCCTATGATAGCTGGGATAGGCTCCAGAGAGTCCAGCTCCACACCCAACAAAGCTTTTTAAAGTTGCTGTTGATGTACCCAGTGTGTATGGTTTCATCATGTATGCTTATTGTTACAAATTAAATGCAATGCATTGTTCATATCAAGCCAAATTGCAGTGCTTGTCAATACACAGAGTGATATAAGCTCAAGAACATACATTATTATAGAAAAAAAGCCAACGGTTTCTTCTTGACTAGCACTTAGTGACGGAAAATCTCCAGGACCAGTCAGAGTCTTAAAATCTTGGTTTCTTCTCTTAAAAGCAGAGAAAAAACCAAACGTGGAGCTGGTTTCACTAAGGACACTACTGCTCACATAATTATTGATGGAGATGAAGAACACAGCAAGGAACCAGCGCTAAGAATAGTAATGAGTGGTAGAAAGTACCACACTAAATACCTCCATACATGGCCAGAACGACTGTGGCTCAGCAGATAGAGCAAGTCATCCAAATATCAGTGTGTCAGTGGTTCAAACCATGTCTGCCCAGTGAACATCACATGTCCCTGATTGCTTCACTAGCTACAATTTAAGAGGAAAAAGTTTAAGACTATTTAGACACATAAAATTTATTTCTGGTGTATTTTTGAGTGAAATTTGGCATAGCTACACAAAGATGGAAATGCGGCATGCTGTTATTTCCTCTGTAATATATAGTCTGTGCATCCAATTCACTCTACAGAGATTGTTAATGCCCTGAAACCTGTGTCTTGTGTGCTCTCTACAATCCTAGTGATCTATCACTACAGTGTGATTGTGGAGATGTTCTGCATTGGCCTGTACGCCCGCCACACATTCCGTAAGGTGGAGCCAAGTGAAGTGGAGGATGTGGAAGATGTCTGGAAGATGGAAAAGGCTGTTCAAACAGAAGATGTTAGGACGACACATCCCAAGCCCAGCGCGCTTTCAGAGGAGGCCTGGCCTGGCAGGTGCCTTGTCGGTGCCTCCAGTCCCAGTCACAACAGTGATAGCGAGGACAGCCTGTGCAAAATCGAGCATGCGCCGCTGGATGGTTTCCACTTTCCTCAGGCCAAAGTTCAGCACCCCAGCAGGCCAGAACCAGTGGAGCCCAAGTCTGCCGAGGAGCCTGGTGTAGAGCTGACACACATTACCGTCAGGGCTGAGATAAATTACCACGATTCTAAAGATGTCACTGTGGTTTAACCAGTGGAAAACATTTAAGGGAATACCGCATAAGCTTACTGGAGATGCTAGTGCAAGTCAGGGATGAGCATTTCAAGCAAAGCTACTTCAATATTTACAGCAAACCTATTGGCTATTCTTTGAAGATTTCACCCCACCCTGGACTGCTGTCAGATGACTGCGTGTAGCTGTGGCAGACTTGTGGCGTGTCAGTGGCGGTCTGTGTTCCACACAGAAATGTTCCGTGACTGTGGTAATTGTTGGCTTTGGGTGTTTGTTCCGCTTATACAGTACCATTTAATCTCTCAACACCACACATGTTTTGCTGGTATGAAGCCTGGTAATTAGTAGCAGGTTCTTTGATTTGTTGTTGTTATTCGTCGCTGTAAAACAGCTTGTGTGTACATTACTGCAATGTTATAATGTAGTAATGCATAATATCCTATAAGGCCCCAGTAAAAAGAAAGGTAAGCATTTAAGACAAAAAACTGCTGCATTAAGTTTAAGTAAGGTAACTAGATGTGAGGCCTGTAATATCTCCCAGACCAGAGCCAACAACTTTGTGGGATAACCCACATCAGGTCTGGGTGAACTGAAGAAACAGCTGATGTGCCACAGAGGTCTGAGTTTCCCTCATGATTGCTGTTCATTACTCTCTGTGCAGTAAAGGCTAGAAAAAGAACAAGAAATGTCAGGGTGCAGTAACTCATCCAGCTCACTTAGTGTGATGTGTGAAGTAGAAAGAAAGCGATCGGTTCTCCTGTCATCGGTTGGCCGTATCACACAAACTAATGAGAGTTAAAATCTACTGAGAAGTTAAAGAGGCTGACAAACTGTTCACATCCAGGACCATCTCATCTGCTTCAACATCAAATCAAAGCGTCTGAGTTCAGGAGCATCACGAGGAACCACGGCCATAAAAAGCAGCAACATATGTGGCTGCATCAGCATGTCATAGCATTTATCATATTACTGATATTAGTATAATGGTGAATGCCCCACCCATACCTTCCTAATGTGGGAGTCAGCCCATAGGACCACTCCCTCCACCATCCTGATCATCGCCATCTAACCATCATCATGCAACATGTGTGGCAAAGCCATACACAACCCACAGTTTAGTGTGATGTGTGAAGTAGAAAGAAAGTGATCGGTTCTCCTGTCATTGGTCCTCTGTCAGTTTAGGTGGACGTCCATGTCTTGGTAGGTTTGCATCTGTGAAATACTTTCACATACATTTTCAGATGATGGACTGAACAGAGCTCCGTGAGACATTCAAAGCTTGGGATATTTTTTATAACTTAACTCTGCTTTAAACTTCTCCACAACAAAATATGTTTTATATGTTTGTGTCCTGCATTTGGCACCTTGGTTGGTTTTTGTACTTGTTCAAAAAGGTGTAAGTAAAGTTTGAAATGAGAAAAATAAATGTATCTCTGTGCTGTGAGGTCCCCTGTGAGGGAAATGTAAGGGAGCAGCCACCAAAGGAACTTCCTCACCAGTCAGCCCAGCACGTCTTTGGACTGTGGGAGGAAGCCCAGACCACAGTTACTATAATTTTGAATTTTCTAGTTAGTTTTTTAAATTTCGTCCTGAGTTTTTGTTTTGAATTCAGTTTAGTTACAGTTTCCAGAGTGGGTTTGAATTTTTATTGTTTAAAAATGTTTAGTTTTAGTTTAGTTTTTATTAGTTTCAGTGTTAGTTTTAGTTTTCCTAATTATTATAATATGGATGGTTTTTGTCAGGGGAAGATTTAAGATGTTTAGATCAGAAATTACAACACAAACGCAACACTTTTTGAAGGCAGGTGAGTCACAATCATGTAGACATCCTGAGTCTCAATCAGCAGAAGCATCAAAGCCTCATCAGACAGACTGACTGAGCAAATTTAATCCAGCTGACAAAGACTAGAACTAAGGACATTTCCTGTATGTTTTTATTTTAGTTAGTTTTCTAAGCCCACAATGTTTTGATTTTCACCAAAAGTCTAGTTTTTATTTCAGTTAACTGAAAATGACTTTTCTCATGTAGTTTTAGTTTTTAGTTCAGTTTTAGTTAGCTGTAATAACCTTGGCCCAGACAGGACACCATGCAGGCTCCACACAGGGAGGCCCAGACTGGACTCGAACCAGGAACCTTCCTGCTGTGAGGTGACCACTGTAACCACTGTATCGCCTTGCAACCCCATCTATAGCAGAATTAAGGAAACAGGCTTGTTGATGGCGATGACGATGCATGAACAAACGTGTTGGTTTAAAAACGTGTATTAGTTGCATGAAGTAGCTAAAAGGGGAACTGCATTAGTGTAATTACTCTGTGAAGACTGACACCTACAGGCAGCTCAGCGAACTGCACTCAGTCAGACATAAGATATTCTGTTTAAACTGCTGGGGGGGGGTCACATATCTCTGGAACAGATGGGTGAGAGTTGCACGGCTGGGCACAGAACAGTCTCAACTGGTTCCGTAAACTTCTTTGTGAATTTCACTAAATTATACGACCGACATCTTTTGTCTTCCGGCCTGTCCGCCGGACTACCTCTGAACCAATGAGAAGGCTCACGGATGACGCTGATCCAATCAGCAGCCGCGGCGATGTGCGCCGTCACAGGGCCTTCTGACCAATGCGGTTCATCCTGTTTTGGCGGCTGTGCGGAAAACATGGCGGAAAATTTGAAAGGTAACCCATGAGGAGTAATATTCGATTGATTTTCCTCTTTATGTTTAGCCTCTGCGGCAGACCGGCCGCGTTACAGCCTTTAAACATGCGCGGTATGCGCCTTTCCCGTCCTCCTGTTCGCAGCAGCGAGCGGAGCGTCGCGCTCGAACATCACGGTGGCTGGAAGAAGTCCGTGAGTTTTCCTCACATCTGTGCGCTTTAATAAGAGCTCTTTGTGTGGAAACGATCGGTTAGTGAGCTCAGAGCAGGCTGGATCAAACTCAGATCAACATGCCGTGCATCTGAGGGAACACCGTGACCGTTTAGTGAAGTGAGTGTGGGTTAGCCTGGCAGGGAGAGGCTGTAGTTTAGCGGGCAAACTGCTCGGTAACTGAAGCGGAGGCGCCATGAAGCCCCGGAAAGCTTTAAAAGGCTCCGTGTGTGTGTGTGTGTGTGTGGGTGGGTGGGCGGGGGGGGACTCCTTCCCTGCTGTAGTTCGAGCCCCTCTTTCTCTCTCTCACTCAGGCTGCTTTTCTGTTCCAAACATTACCGTCTGCAGCTGTCAGGAAGCTGAGCTGTCATATTACTCAGTGCCGGAGCCCTCCCGAGCACCGGGGCTCACCGGGCCACTGTTTGATGTCTTTGGGGCGCCAGTGGCTCCATCTGTCGGTGGCTGGTTGGGAACCAGAGGGCTGTTGAGAGGTGCTGGTTCAAAACTTGCTTGTGGAGCAGAAAGGACCCTCCACAGACTAACATGAGGTGCATTGGAGGCTTGGAGAGCAGCTGACTCACCCACCAACCAAGCACAGCTGAGGAGCCCCTGAGCAAGGCACCAAACCCCCACAGCATAATGAGCTGCCTTGTATCTCCTCACTTTCCTCTCATCAACTGCATGCCTTAGTTGTGTTTGCGTGCGCATGAATATAACTGCATGTTAACGTGTGTGCGTGTCATCACGAGTGTGGAGTAACTGCTGTGTAATCTCCCCATAAATAAAATATCTCTGCTTCTTTGCACCTTCACAAAGAGAACGGAGGCAGGGTGAGGTGTGTTTGACAGTAATGGAGGTATGTGCTGTGTCAGATTGCAGTGTGCCCTGTAAGACATCCTGGGATGAGCTGGAAGCTCTGTGTCGCCTGGAGAAACTCCAGTGTAAAGAGCTTGGAGTGAGCAGAACCAACGTCAATGACTATGAGGTTGAATTCCTCTGTGACTACAAGAAGACTAAGGTATGGTATCAGCACGATGACACACGACTGTCTAACGGGGGGGCTCTGTAGGAGAACCACCTGGCACCTCACGCTGTCATCAGTGTGAAATCAGAGGAGGTTTATACTGTTTCCTGGCATCTTATGGGAGAAGACATGTCTAGAAAATGTTTTCAAAGAAGTGAACCAGTTGATCAGGGCATATGGTTACTATTGGAAGGCAACACCCAGATAGGCTGAAAAAAAAATCTTATCACAAGTACTGCAGATCATAAATATCTGTCCACCTGCGTTATGGTTAAAACGAAAGTGAATGAGTCATAAACTGCATGGTGTTTATCCTTTGTAGTGTGGTGTGACCAGCAGACAACGCCATGCATTCACTTCCACTTTGGTGGTGGTCAAATCTGACAGAGCTTTATATCATACTGCAGTACAACTGCAGTATTACAAACATCATTCCTAGCTGGAGGATTAAGATTCTATCACAAAGTGTAAATATACAATACTGTATACTGTGGTATAAGGTTCTTTAATGTTTTGGATTATGTACACAACCATTAGTTGATTTGTTGTGTATTTAATATGCTCAGATAATAAAAGTGAACACTGGAAAAAAAATCTGTAGATTTTTTTTCTGTTCAAATTTGTTATTTTCATTGATGTATAATTTAGTTTCTCAGTTCCTAGTACTAAGTTATTTAAGTAAATCTATGGATATGCATCTGCTGTCCAATATCTCCTACTCTGTGTGCACAATTATTAGGCAACTATTAATTGCAGAATTATTACACAACTCAAAGAAAAACAAAAATATTCCGTCTCACTTGTTTATTTTCATCTGTTAAAGTGAGACTAATAAACAAACAAGTCAGACTTTACAAATAAACATTTGTGACATTTAAAAAAATAAATCAGTGACCAATATAGCCACCCTTCTTTACAATAACACTCAAAGTCTTCCATCCATGGAGTCTGTCAGCTTGTTGATCTGTTGACCATCAACCTTTTGTGCAGCAGCAACCACAGCCTCCCAGACTCTGTTCAGAGAGGTGGACTGTTTTCCTTCACTGTACATCTCACGTTTAAGAAGGACCACAAGTTCTCAACAGGGTTTAGGTCAGGTGAGGAAGGGGGCCATGTCATCATTCTTTCATCTTTAAGGTCTTTACTGGCTAGCCACACAGTGGAGGACTTTGATTCAGAAACAT
>VUQH01081118.1:0-35520 GCA_015106775.1 Etroplus canarensis | reverse complement strand
TTTCCAGCTCTGTCTCTCTGTCTCGCCACTCGATACAAGTCCTTCTCTCCTTCCTTGGTGTCCAGCCTCTCATACAACTCACTATAAGCCTTTTTCTTTGCCTTTGCCACTTCTCTCTTTGCTGTGCACCTAGCCTCCCAGTATTCCTTTCTACTTGTTACCTAACAAACTATAAATCCTGTGTACTATTACACCCCATGGATAATCACAGGTGAAGCCAGTGAAACAAATGGGACATTATTAAGGCGCCAGACGGAAAAAAGTTTAATAAAAAGCCATATTTCTTGATACCTTAAACAAAATGTTACTAGTAGTAGACAATTTTCAAGATTCTGTTGATCTTATAGTAGGTCCTTAGATTGTACTGGAAGAGTCAGTAATCCTTGGAGAGTGGCTGTTGTTCGTCCTCTAGGAAATAATAAGGCTGGACACCAGCACTGATAATGACATAACACTGCCTGTATATGTGTGTGTGTGTGTTTGTGTAACCGCCAGAGGAAAGCAACTGCATGACTCTTTCACAGTCACAGAGGTCAGACCTCTGCATCATTTTTAATGCTGCTGAGACAATGACACCCACAGGCTCATCACAGCCATGGAGGTTTTTAAACTGTTACCAGGCGGGGTAGATATGTACGCACATCAGGTCGGTTGCTTTGTGTGTGTAACAGCAGACTTAACAACGGCTCTGTCGACAATTAACTACATGTACAAGTGCCATAATGTTTTTTGGTAAAACATTTCAAGGCTGTTTCCAACTCTTGAAGTCAGTGAGGCATTTGACAGATAGCTGACGCTGTGGAACTTACCTTGAGGTGTTGCTAAAACTGTCAGTGGTTGGTTGGAGCCTAACAAAAAGGGTGACATTGTCAGTAAAAAGAAAGCTGTTAGCAGAGAGAAAAGGAGAGGAATGACAGACAACGCAGCAGGAGATGAGGAGAATTCAAACTGAAATACAGCCCCAATTCCAAAAAGGTTTAGGCACTGCATTAAATATAATAAAAACACAATGCAATGATTTGCAAATCTTATTAACCAATATTTTATCCACAAAAGAACATAGAATACATATCAAATGTTGAAAGTGAGACATTTTACAGTTTCGATCTTGACTTTGATTGCAGCAGCACATTGGGACAGGGCCGTGTTACTACTGTGTAGCATCACCTCTTCTTTTAACAACAGCCTGTAAACATCTGGGAACTGAGGAGACCAGCTGCTGGACTTTTGGGAGAGGAATGTTGTCTCATTCTTGTCTGATATAGGATTCTAGTTGTTCAACAGTCCTGCGTCTTCTTTGTCGTACTTTGCCTTTCATAATGCACCAAACATTTTCAGATGGTGAAACGTTTGGGCTCCAGGCAGGCTGGTTTAGCAATCGGACTCTTCTACGACAAAGTCATGATGTTGTAATAGCTGCAGTTTGCAGTTTAGCATTGGTTTGCTGAAATATCAAGGCCTTCCCTGAAAAAGACAGGGAGGTGAAAGAAGCATTTAAAAACTGTATATGCCCTATAGCATTGATGGTGCCTTTCCACATGTGCAAGATATATTCTGTAGATGGTAGAATACCAAAAGTCTTTGCAATTTTATGTTGCACCACAGTTTGTAGACACAGTTTCTGGCAGACTGCTTCCCTCTGCCCATCTTTACTTCTGAGAGACTCTGCCCCCTCTGAGGTGCTCTTTTTAGACCCAATCAGATTTCTGGCCTGTTGCCAGTTAACTTCATTAGTTTCAACATGTTCCTTCTGCTGTTTCTTTTTATTATCACTTTTTTTCCAGGCTTTTGCTGCCATTGTCCCGACTTTTTAAAACATGTTGCTGTCATCAAATTCAGGATGAAGTGCAATCCATCTAAAATAGTAAAATGTCTCACTTTCAACGTTTATTATGTTTTCTGTGTTCTTTGAGATTTGCAAAAATTTGCATTGTGTTTTTATTTACATTTTATGCGGCATCCCAACCTTTTCAAAATTAATGTTGTATTCTTTTGAATAAAATAATAAAATAATTGAATAAAAGCAGTTGTTAATGATGTAAGAATGGGGAGCTAATCTAAGGCTAAAAAGTCTGCCAAAAAAGTCGTGGGAGTCTTCATTACAGATGTTGTTTGTTAGTGTGCCCTCTCTGCCTGCACTGATGTCCTTGTTTTAACTTTTACCACAGCAGCTGCTAAACTAATAATAAAAGTTGAATAGAGTAGTATTTTTGCTCTTAAGCAAATCCATTTGATGCACAAATTGCATTAACTACTTAATTTCATTCCTAGGTTTTTTTGACACAGCTGTATTTTCGCCTTTCCAGTTGGGTTATTTTAGTTAAAACAGCATGCACTATGTTTACTGCTTTTTCATTGTTGGGCCCTGTTTAATCTGTGTTCAGGGTAGCACAAAGAGCAGACTACGCGAGAAGGGGTTAGTGATGATTGGATCTCCTCAAGCTTAAAAAGACGAATTAACCAGATTATGCAAAGAGAAAATATTCTATTTGCTCACTTGGAGGACAAAAGTGCTAAGCCATCATTTCAGCGTGCTACAGCAATACTGCATTTATCTTGCTGTCATTTTCTCCTCTGTGTAAGATATCTTTAATCTGGTGAAAAAGTTCTTCACATTAGCAGCTTAAGGGCTGAAGTGCTTTGTGAATATCCTTTAATTTTACTGGGATTCACATTTGACTTCTAGTAGAAATTCTAAGATTTTTCTTAGAATTTCATCATGAGGGGTTACAGTTGGCACTAGGAAGGCTTGTGAATGCAGGCACTAGTTGTATTAGGCCACTTAGAAGGCAAGTCTTGTTACTGATCTAGCAGAATTACTTCCACCTGAAAGTTGCTTTTGAACCCTCTCAAATCCTGTAGCTCTCTCCTTTTTATTTATTTAATTTGACCTCTAGTTAATGTCACTCTTGTTGTTGTTGTTGGGATAATGTGACTCTTGACATTAAAAATGTCTTTTGCAAGCGTGTCCTGGCTAAGACAGACAGCAGCACAATCAATGGCAGTTGTGCAGAAGAGTAACACACACAAATTCACACAGTAAACAACATTTATTAGGTTTACCTGTGTAAAAAATACAAACACAACTAAAATTTATGAACGTCAGTGACAACAAAGCCTGAAACATCAGTAAAAGTCATCATCTCAGGCCAAGAAAGAGGGGTAGTAACGTTCATGAAACGGCCTGCAGGTCATTTAAAATCACCTTAAATTAATCAGTGGGACGAGCTCCTTAAATTTTAGGTGATTTTGCAACTGATTCAAGGAGGAGGGTGCTGCAGTATTCAATTCAAACTTTCAGGACTGATAGAAGGGATGTGTCCTGGGACCGGAGACAATAATGTTCTACAGTTTTCTGAATAATGTAGGTAGGTAAGTAAGTAAGATAGATCCAAAGCAAGACTAGCCTTATAAATAAGAATGTTCCGGACAGAACCTACGAAATGACAAAGCAGACCATCTGACTCATGCATACAATGGTGGGTAAGATCTTTAGGGACTGTAATAAATCTCAGTGTGCTATTATTGACAGTACACATGCATACCTGTGTGTAGTTCCTGACCTTGCTAGTTGGCACAAAAATACTCATCAATTTAACAAATTATTCATATTTTGTCACGGTATAACTCCACTGAACTGTTGTTGGCTTATCTGGCAAAGGGACTGATGAGTTTATGCCACAGCAAGCCCTGTGTCAACCTTCCAACACTTCATGAGACTTGCTACTTCTCCTAGAGTATTGGTCACATTTTAGTGAAACTTGTTTGAGTCTTCACTCAAACTGTGCTCAAGGTCAAAGTCATATTTATTGTTTTATGGGCATTCTTCCATTTTCACAGGAATTGCTACTACTATAAGTGTTGGTCTGGATTATGGTCATAAAATCCACGTTTGTGTGTGCGCCTCTGCCATCTATGCATAAATGCCATCATTAGTTTTATTTGTAGTATAATAATGTCTGAAGTTACTGTAGGGCCGTAGTGTAGGCGTAGCATTGGGTGGGCAATAATGAGGCAGTAACCGGATTTGTCAGCGGGATCAACATAACTTCCTGTTTTTACAAGTGGGAAACATGAAGGTCAATTTGCAACATTTCGCTGCAACTATTTCTATATTTGCTGCTCCTGCTGCTGGCAGATAGTCGATGCAGACCTACTGCTAATAGTGTTGTGATAACTTGAAGTATCACTTTGATTTTGTTAGAGGGTGAAGATCATGATCTTTTTAGTCATGATCATGGAAGGAGTGGTCCTTTTGGTTGAGTCCCACATTTAGAAGGCATGGTTGGAGTGCTCAGTAACAAACATTAAACCGGCCAGGATGAGAATCAGTACCTCCAAGTCCAAGTTCATGGTTTTCAGCCGGAAAAGAGTGGATTATCCTCTCCGGTTTGGGGATGAGGTCCTGCCCCATGTGGAGGAGTTTCAGTATCTCGGGGTCTTACTCATGAGTGAGAGGAGAATGGAGCAGGAGATTGACAGACGGATCATAGCAGCTCCTGCAGTGATGCGAACGTTGTACAGGTCTGTCGTGGCGAAGAGGGAGCTGAGCTCGAAGGCAAATCTGTCGATTAACCAGTCAGTCTACGTTCCTACCCTCACCTATGGTCATGAACTTTGGGTAATAACTGAAAGAATGAGATTGCGAATACAAGTGGCTGAAATGAGCTTTCTCCGCAGGGTTGCTGGGCTCACCCTTAGCGATAGGGTGAGGCCCTCAGTTATGTGTGAGAGGCTCAGAGTAGAGCTGCTGCTCCTCCACATCAAAAGGAGCCAGTTGAGGTCGTTTGGGCATCTGATCAGGATGCCTCCAGGGCACCTCCCGCTTGAGGTTTTTCGAGCACATCCCTCTGGTAGGAGACCCCAGAGTAGATCCAGGACACACTGGAGAGACTATGTTTCCCAGCTGGCCTGGAAATGCCTTGGTGTCCCCCCTGTAGAGCTGGAAGAGGTGGCTGGGGAGAGGAAAGTCTGTGCTGGTCATTACTGACCATACAAAAAGAGGGACATTAGCTGTAATGGCAGACTTTTTTGTACCATACTGTAAACATGCTTTTTAATGCTACAAATTTGGGCATTTTCCACTTTAAGTTCAATGTGTCCCTGCTGTATGGATGCAAGTCAGTCGACCAATTTTACCATGACCTATCTTACCTACTCCGTTGGGTGACTTGTCATAAAATTTTGGCATTTTTACGCTTGGTAACAATAAGTCCTCTCACTTGGATGTTGACATTTCCTTGACATTTCTCTTTTTGTGAAATCAGTGAAGCTGAAATGTCTCGGAAAAGATAGAGATTAAAAAAGCAGACTGTAATAAACTCTACTGATCCCCTCAAGATAAAATGTTCTCACTTTGGTTGCGTCCTGACTTCTTTATCTGGACCCATCGTGACTCCAGTTCTTTCAGTACTGAAATGTTTTGCTTAGTGGGATTCAACAAATTTCAGTGTGCTGTAATGCGAAAACCACCTGGTGTCCGCATTATTATTGTGAAAATGCTGGCAGAAGTTAGTTCAGGGAAAACATTCCATACAGCTTAAAGTTTTTTGACTGCTGTTAAGCTGCTGTCAGTAAAATTAAAAACAGATGTGACAGTTGATCAGAGGGTGAGTGGAATTTGATGTTTTTCGGCTCTTCATTGATGAGTAGTGACGGCCTGGTCAGTCACACGTGACGCGCTCCTCTACATGAGTGAGAACTACATGGTGCAGCAGTGCAGAGTGCAAGAAGAATGATTGTTCCACTTGGTGACAATATGTCGTATAAATTCCTAAAGCAGTATAAACATGACAAGTTGACTCATCTCTGAAACAAAAATGTAATTTTTTGTCTTCCCTCTAATGTTAATGCTGACGCTTTAGCCATAGGCTGTATGTGAAAACTTAATGTAGCTTGTAGGTCTGAAAAGTGATGCCAGTGGCTTCTAATGGCCAGCAGGGTGTGACTTATCTGGTTACTAAAAGAAGTCAGGTTTTATACGCTCACTGGCAAGCTGTTTACTGTAGGTATACCTGTTCAACAGCTCATTAACACAAATATCTAATAAGACAGTTACATACTCCATGCATTTAGCCATGTAAACATGGTCAAGGCACCCTGCTGAAGTTCAAACTTAGCATCAGAATGAGGAAGAAAGGTGATTGTTGGTGCCATACAGGCTGGTCTGAGTCTTTCAGAAACTGCTGATCTGCTGAGGTTTTCCCCACACAACCACCTCTAGGGTTTCCAGAGAACAGTCTGACAAAGAGAAAATATCCAGTGAGAGGCAGTTCTCTGGGAGCAAATGCCTTGTTGATACCAGAGGTCAGAGGAGAATGGGCAGACTGCTTTGAGCTGATAAGAAAGCAACAGTCACTCAAATAATTACTTGTTACAACCAAGATATGGAGAAGCGCATCTCTGAATGCACATCAAAACTTAGAGCAGATGGGCGCCACTCCTATCATTTAAGAACAAGAAACTGAGGCTACAATTGGGCAATATAATAGGCCCCTTAACCCCTTTTAGGCCCCAACTGAGCATAGTTTAAACACCACAGCCTACATGAGTATTGCTTCTGACCATGTCCATCCTTTTATGGCCACACTGTGCCCATCTTCTGATGGCTGCTTCCGGCAGGATGTCACAAAGCTCAGACCATCTCAAACTGATTTCTTGAACATGGCAGTGAGTTCCCTGTACTCAAATGACCTCCAAAGTCACCAGATCTCAACCCAGGGGAGCACTTTGGGATGTGGTGGAACAGGAGATTGGCATCATGGGCAGGCAGCAACCGCATGATGCTATCATGTCAATACAGACCAAAATCTCTGAGGAATATTTCCAGAAGCTTGTTGACTCTGTTCCATAAAGAATTAAGACAATTCTGAAGGCAAAAGTGGGTCCAAACCAGTACTAGCAAGTTGTACCTAATAGAGCGTAAGTCTGTGTGGGGAAAACTGCCCTTCTGTTCCTTTTGTCCGTGACTGCAGTAAACATGTCTGTGCTCAGTTTTATGGTCTCAATCACTTTCAAGTCTTATTGAATACAGCATGTTGTCCATTTAGCAAATTATGGTCCCCATTAAAGTCAATAAAGTGGATAAAGCAGGGTATGCTTTACCTTGTGATTGACAAGTCAATGAGGGAGAGTCCTCAATTTCTCAGTCAGATCTGTCCCTCCCTTGTCACGTCCTGTTTCAAACAAACCAAGATGGCAAAAGCAGCCACTTTGAAGCTTTGAAATGAACCTTCACTAGTGTATTAAAGAGAGTGAAGCAGAAATAACAAAAATCTTAGATAAAGTGGGATATACTGCAGTACGTTTTCATTTCTCTTCAGTAACCTGAGGCAAATAGTGACAGAAGGTCCCGTAAACTGGTGCAGTTGTGGAGAAAATGTAAGATATTCAATGAGAAATGTTTTTATTATTAAAGAGTATACCATTACATAAAAGTTTGAAAAAGAATTTTGTATGCTGTCAGTTAAAGTTCTCCATCCCTAAATTCAAACCCTTCCATCAGCTTGAAAGGCTTTTCTAGTTTCCTTTTATGGTTGGCCTTTAATGTTAGAGGGAATGAAAGCGGTAGTTCTGCGTCATGGTTTGTTGTGTTGTTGTTGTTGTTGTTGTTGTTGTTGTTGTTGTTGTTATACCTCAGATGAACCCTGTTAGGGATCATTCAGTTACCCTCTTCTAGGTATTATAACAAGTTATGATCACCCATGGAGCAAAAAGAGATCACAGAGCAGTCTAATTCAATTGATGAGATATCTTGCATCTCTGTGTCCTCATAAGGCTTCATTCAGCTGTACTGGGGAGGCTGCATCAGACTGCTGTTATGTAATCAAGTTAGCATTAAAGCTTAAGTGAGTCTGGATGAAGAGAGGCAACAGTTTTTTTTGTTTCCCCCTTCTTGGGGAACAAAATGAAAAGGGCAAAACAAGAAGACGCAAAAAAAAAGAGCTTATAAAGGGGGAAAGCGACAGGAATCAAATGTAAAAATATCAACAGGAATGACAGGTGACAGAGATGGAGAGGAAAAGGGAGAGGAGGGGAAGTCGGGTGGCTCAGAGATGAAATGCCTATGTATAATGAAGCAAGGGCAGGAAGTTAAAGAGTGAGAGAGGTTGTACAAGGTAGACCAGAGCATGACGAGTTGAGTTGTGATGACAGAGAGCATGACACCGGGGGGAGGACTACACATGTCATACAGACAGAGAGGGAGGGAGTGAGGGGAGGCTGGACGAGAGCAACTAGAAAGAAGGGAGAGGAAGAGGGAGGGAAATACAGAAAAGCAGAGTAGCCATTCCTTCCAGCAGCCAGTCTGATTCAGAGAGCTACTGTGGCTACATCTATTTCAGCTGATTGCAGCCACTCCAGCTCAACTCTTCTTTATTTGTCTGGGATCAACTTCACTGCTGAGTTCAGTGGGAGGCTGGCAGTCGGGGATTTGAGGTCTGCAAACACAGCCTGTGTTCATGTGAACCAGGCTGAGTAGGACACGTGCAGTAACTTCCTGGGAGGAACAGCAGATAGGGCTGCTGGGTTGCATTTTCTTCTCATAATCCTTCAGAAGGAGCAGCATGCATATCTTACAGCCGTATTGCATCAACAGGTCAGTGTTTGCAGGAATGCATTTCTGTGCGTGTGTTAAAAGTGAACAATGTGTCTCTGCCGTTGGCATCCAACCCCCCTACTACATGCTCATAACAGCTAGAGCATGAGATGTTGTAAAAAGATTTTCTTTCAAACCAGCTTATTGGTTTTGAGTTCACAACAGTAGTTGAGATATTGGATTGGATATTGCATTGGTGATTGCATTTTTTATCTAATGAAAAGCCTGAAATCATCTCCTTATTCTACTCAGGAGTCTTAAACAACTTAAAGTGGCTGCTGTCGTTCTTTATGTGAAAGTGTTTAGCAGGGGATAAGCTGAGTGTAGTGCCTCATCAGTGCAGTAGCCTCACAGTCAGCTGATGGAGAGGTTCTTTGTTGTTGTTATTTTATCAGTTGTTAAGGCATGTTAGTGATTCTTTAAGCCATGCAAGCTTAACAATAAATATATTGTCACCTCATCCAGCTGCAGATCATTCAGCTGATGCCCTCAGGAAGGAGCTGCAGGTCAGCTCCTGTGTCTGTCGCTGCAACCGCATTATTTTTCTGTGCAGTAGTGCCACGTGCTCCTTTGGCTGGTGATTTTAGGAGACAATTTCACAATATTTGTAGTATGATTTCAGTGTTTCATTTTGATTTTATTCTGCACTAATTCAGTTTTTAAAAATAATCGTTAAATTGTGCTCTAATGTGACAGTAATGAAGTTTGGATGTTGCTTTCTTTTTATGTCTTTGTCAAAGTCAACAGCACTAATTCAGAAGCTCAAGTGAAAGCTGCATTAGCATGTAGGCCAAGTAGCTTGTTACCAAGAGTAGTAACATTTAAAAATGTCAGCTTAAGCCAGATTGGTTAATTAAATAACAAAGCTAACAATAAATTCATTAGATAGCTATAGTAAATTAAATCCGATGAAGATGGTTGTGTTTAAAATTTTATTGGGATTCTCATGGTTAACAATGTCCCAAAATGCAGTTTTTTAAATTTGAGAAGTTGATTGGGTTCCGTTTCCGTGTTTGGATAGTTACTAGCTTACAGTCTTGTGAAAAATAATTTTTTCACAGGACTGTGTAAAGGAATTAAGAGGGTAAGTAACAGTCAGGTTCTACTCTTCAAATTCACTTGTTTAATTGATCGTCAGCCAGTGTGAGCACCTTTTATAGAAGCTCAAGTTTTGGCAGTTTGCTGGTCTGGAGCATTTAGGTGTGTGTTAACACAATGCAACAATCTTCCCGGGTGTGGACATCCCAGCAAATTTACCGCAAGCTTAGAGACACTGCAAAAAAAAAAATCCCTAGAGCTACATCTCAGACTCTACAGGCCTCAGTTGGCATGTTAAATGTTAACGTTCATGACAGTGAAAGACTGGACAAGTATGGCTTGTTTAGAAGCATTGCCAGGGGAAAGCCTTTTCTTTCTAAAGAGAACATGGCAGCACAGCTCAGGTTTGCAAAGTTGCATCTGAACAAACCACAAGATTTGTGGAACAAATTTTGTTTGGCAAAAACTAAGCACTGTATGTCAGCAAAAACATCTCGTACCAGCTGTCAAGCATAGTGGTAAAGAGGTGATAGGCTGGGCTAGATTTGACACCAAAGACCTGGTCTCCTTGCAGTCATTGAGTTGAACATGAACACTTCTGGATACTGAAGTATTTGAGAGTCAAATGTCATCTGTCCAACAGCAAAAGTTTGACCCAAGTTGGGTCATGAAACGGGACACTGATCCCAAACACACCTGTAAATCTAGAACAAAATGGCCGAAAAAGAAAAGAATCAAGCCCTTGGAATGGCTCAGGCAAAGTCCAGAACTCAACCAGAAATGCTGTGGTGGGTTGCCACAAGGGATGAATCCTCATAGGTAATTTGCCACAAATTTTACACCAGTTGCCCTTCTTGACGTAACACTCCCATGGTGTAAGGGATCTCGAACTGTTGCTTCAAGTTTCAAAACGAGTACTTTAGGTTAGGGTACTTTAGTTCTACAAACTAATGAATCATGTTTTCCACATGACTGCATAGAGTCGTACAGAACATCGTAGTACAAGGATACTGTCTCAAATCAAACACAGGATATCGAGTACTAAGTTTTGACGAGCTAACGGTCACGTTTTGCACAGATTTACAACTTACCGAGACTCTGAACACTCGTGTGCACGCTACTTTGAAGACAACAATTTCTCACTGATAAAATGCAAGAGACAACGCAACTCATATCATATTGGCAACTGACAAAATGCTACCTGGGTTGCTGGCATTTGCACCAACATGTTGGTCATTCACACTTCTGCTACATAACCAACATTGGGACAATAGATAGTGAGACTTCATAACTTTGTGCGATTTAACAGCACTTGTGCTTTCAGCCTGCCCTGTTGCTCCCTAGTGGTCAACAGTAGATGGCTAGGACTTTAAGAATGCAGTTTTCAGCCAGTTGTCCACTACCTCTAACTATAGGTTGTCACATTATGGTGAACCGTTATTCTCACTTTTACACACGGCTTACAACCAAAGAGTGATTTCAGTTGCATAAATGGATCACACAGTCATGCTCAGGACAGTTTGTCCTGGCCACTCCATCCTGTACATTTGAGTAATTCCCTCAAGTTGTACAAAAATATAGTGGAGCTGTCAACACTGGCATAAATACTGTAAAATAAGATTTATTATTGAATATGGCTTGTTTTCATGAATGCATAATTATAATGTAGGTGTTTCTGTTCTGGTAGTTTAGCTCACATTGATCAGCTACCAGAGCAGGCAGTTTCCCACCACGTTACTGCCCGACCATGTGCACTGCAATAAAGATAATAAGTTTCATGGACCGTGAAGAGCAGCAAGAACTGAAAAAGAGACGTCAGAGGATTTTTTATTTTTTTCAGGTTGGAAGAGCAAAGTGGATTTGACAGCCAGAGAGCAGGGGGAAGGAGGGAACCAAGGGACGACAGTGGCGTTACCTAATACTGTTGATGGAAGTTGAGGGAGAGGAAAGAAGTGGAGTAAGGGAAAAAACAAAAATCACTGTGCGGATTGGTGGAATGTAGTAGTAGCTGTGAGAATTGGCAAAGTGGTGGCGATGTGGGAGGAGGCGGGGTGTACAGTTTTTAAGGAGAGGCAGAGAAAACGGGAATGGGAGGGGTGTGGAGCGAACAGCCAGATGTGTGGATAGACAGAAAAAAAGGATAGAGAATGGTAATCCAAAATAGTATGGTATTTGCTAGGAGCAAATACAAAATCCATCCTGTCAGAGTGAGAAAAGAGGAAGGATAAAGAATTAGAGAAAGAGACAGAAGGTGGGGATGAAATGAGTACAGGATTTATCCATATCCTGAAGCGAGCATGTGCATGCATGTGCAGTCTATATGTGCAGAGTGCAGAGTAGACTTCCATGTACATGCATGGGAAGCGCTGGCTTGATCACGTTTGAATCAGTGATCAGAGTTTGCCAGTAATTCTGAAAAAAAAAAAAAAAAAAGAAATTGTTGTAAGGAGTTGGCCTCTCTTTGGTCTTCAGGTCTGCCTTAATTCTTTGTGGCACAGATTCAAAAAGCTGTTGGAAACATTCCTCAGAGATTTTGGTCCATATTGACATTAGAGCATCACACAGTTGCTGCAGTTTTGTCTACTTGATACCAATGATGCGACTCTCCCGTTCCGCCGCATCGCAGAAGTGCTCTATTGGATTGAGATTTGGCGACTGTGGAGCCATTTGCATACAGCGGCCTTATTTTCATGATCAGGAAACCGGTTTGAGGTGATTTAAGCTTTGTGACGTGGTGTGTTATCCCGCTGGAAGCAGCCATCAGAAGATGGGTACACTGTGTTCATAAAGGGTATTCATGAACACAGTGTACCCATATCCTGAGCATTGTTGCTGAACACGAGCAGCAACAGTACTCGGGTAGGCTGTGGCTTTTTAACAATGCTCAGTTGACACTAAGAGACCAAAGTGGGCCAAGAAAATATCCCCCCACACCATTACACCGCCGCAAGCCTGAACCGTTGATGCAAGCCAGGATGGGTCTGTATTTTCAGATTTTGATCCTACCATCCAAATGTCGCAACAGAACTCTCATCAGACTAGGCAACGTTCCTCTGACCTTCTGTTATTCCATTTTTGTGAGCTCATGGGACCTGCAGCCACAGTTTCCTGTTTTTTGGTGTCAGGAATGATACCCAGTGTGGTCTTCTGCTGCTGTAGCATATCTGCTTCGAGGTTTCACATGTTGCGCATTCAGAGATGCTCTTTACGTACTCTGGTTGTAACAAGTGGTTATTTGAGTTTGCACTCCTGTCAGCTCAAGGCACTCTGGCTGTTCTCCTGTAAGCCCTGGCATCAACAAGGCATTTTCTCCCTGAGAACTGCTGCTCACAGGATATTTTCTCTTTTTATACCGTTCTCATTTAACCCTAGAGATGGTTGTGTGGGAAAATCCCAGATCAGCAGTTTGCGAAATGTGCAAACCAGCTCATCTGGCGCCAACAACCATGCCACATTCAAAGTCACTTACATCACCTTTATGCCACATTTTGATGCTCAGTTTGAACTTCAGCAGGTCATCTTTCCATGTCTTCGCACTTAAATGCACTGAGGTCCTGCTGTGTGATTGGCTGATTCGTTTTTCAGACAGTGGGGGAAGTTGTTCTTTTTGGTTTTGTGATTGTCTTGAGTCTGGCCACAATCTTCTGGCTAAAAGATGTAAAAATTTGATATCTATCGGGAATTGAGTATGCTTTTTTGGAGTTCTGGTCAGAAAACTAGCAGTCTTCAAAGGTACTGAGAGTATTACCTTTCGTCATTTTTAAATGGAAATGTGCGGTGCACGTTTAACAAGAAGAACAAATCACTGCATTGCCTGATTTTGAAAAAGAAATGTTGATAATTATGTTTTGCTGAAGCTGTTATCATGTTATCTTTTTAATCACATTGTTCTTTTGTCCTTTTCTTCCTCTGCCTGCCACCCTTTCCCACCCCCATCTCCTCCTCCTTCCCAGGTGGCCAGATGTGCCGAAGAGAAAGAGAAAGAACAGCCAGTGCTCGGTGAAGAGCTCGTCTGGTAACTATTTATTATCTCCGCCTTGGTCTTGTTGTTTGTGTCACCTCCAGACGAGAAAGCGAACACAGTTCAAAACACATTTCCTCTAAGATGCTCTGTCTTTTGATGTACCACTGGATTTGGCCGGAGATCAGTGTAGCCCATCACTCGGCAGCTGGCTCCCCTGGGCTTTGAGTGGTGTCCTCTTTGTCATGAATATGATAATCCCCTCGCCATCATTTTATACTTTCTCTCAGAGGCTTTGTTGAACACAAATTAGCTAACCTAGGAGAGATTTATTTGACAGGACTAAAGGGCTAAAGTACAGACCCACCAAACTGGAAAGTAATTTCCAACATAATTTGAAATTTTTCATGTCGTGATTAGATAAACACAATCAGCATTTATTTGTACCTAGACATTAAAACCTGTATTATCCTGATTTTTCTTAAATGCTATCATCAGATAACATCTGTTATTATTTTCTTCTATTAGTTACGGCATTTGAATTAGTGTCTCCATAGCGTAGTGTTTTACACATTTGCCATAGAAGCGAATGGTCCCTGGTTTGATTCCATGTGCTGACACCAGTTCCCCTCATCATGGAGAGATGCGACAGGAAGGGCATCTGGGGTAAAACCTCTGCCAAATTACTGATACAGATTAATCCGCTGCGGTGACCCCTTGGGGAAAATGAAAAGTAGTAGCCGTAGGTACATTTAGTTACTGTATGTATGAATTTTTTTATGATAGGATAAAAAATATTGAAACATCAAGGCCAGTTCATTTTTTTGCTGTGCACTGAACAGTTCTGTGTGAGAGTAAAAGATGGAACTTAAGAAGAGAAATCAGATTTTTAGCTTTTATTCCTTGGTATTTCCATCTAAATATATTGAATACTTTATATTTTGTTGCATATCCCTCGCTTGCAGTAACTACATCAAGCCTGTGGTACAAACACTCCACTACATTTCTTTTTTCTTCATTGATTCTGCCTTGCTAGGGTTTTGCCATAGCATCTTTTAGTAGTTGTTTGTTTTCTGGGGTTTCTCCTTCTCTTCAGGAAGCAAAATGCATGTTCAGTTGAGTCAAAATCTGGTGATTGACTTGACCAGTCCAAACCCTTCCATTTTTCTCTGATGAAGTCCTTTGTTGAGGTTGCAGTGTGTTTTGGATCATTGTCTTGCTGCATAATAAAGTCCCTCCTAGTTTGGATGCATTTCTGTGTGTCTGCTGCTACCACCATGACTTACATCATTAATAAAAAATGACTGAGCCTGTTCCAGTAGCCATGCAAGCCCAAGCCATGACACAACCTCCACCGTGTTTCATAGATGAGTTTATATGTTTAGGATCACAAGAGAATCATTTCTTTCTCCATACTTTAGCCTTTTCATCAATTAAGCTTTGTCTCATCAGTCCTTAAATCTTTGTTCTCTATAATTTTTTGCAAATTCCAATCTGGCTTTCTGATTTTTATTCCTGATAAATGGTTTGCATGTTGCATTGTTGTTTTTTTAAGTCCATTTCCAATAGTGGATATTTCCACCCTTGCTCTTTGGAGGTTGTTTATGATGCTACACACTGTTGTTTTGGGTTTTTTTCCTCACTGCTCTCACCATTTGTCTGTCATCAGTTGTTTTCCTTCCTTTCGGTTCAGTACCTATTGCTCAGTACACCGGTGGTTTCCTTCTTTTTCAGGACACTGACTGCACCCCATGTTTTTGAAATACCTCAGATGAATTCCCCCCGTTTTCTCAGCTTCAGAATGGCATGCAAAAGGCACGCTTTTCTCTTATAGACAGCTCTCTGATCTTTATGTTAGCCTACCCTTCTTAACTACAAATGCAGTCTTTACAGGTGAAAGCCAAAGCTTAACCTGAGAGCAGAGCTCCACGGCTACTTAATGATTGAGCGCTCAAACCTGGTAACAGGAAACACCCATCACTTGTCTTGTTCCAATACTTTTCCTTACTTGAGTTTTGTTCTATGTTGTTTAACATATCTATATGTAAATACCAGGGAATAAAAGAACACACACACACACATCTTCAGTGCAGAACAAAAACAAATGAATTGGCCTAGCTATTGCAATACTTATATAGACGACTGTACTTTTGTTTTGCAAATAAATTAAGGTCTTCAAGAGATAAATGAATCAATGTTGGGCCAATTTATGGTTTTCCATAGTGATAATTGGCTTGTGTTATAGGGCTATGCAAATGACAAAAATCATAACCACAAGCATTTCTGTGAGTTTTGAAATACGTTTCTTTTTCCCTTAAATCTAATCATTATACAGTAAATCAAATAAAATTTCACAAAGCTACAGAGGGGCAAAAGTAAAGAAAGATTAAATGAAACTGAAATTCAGTTAACTGCTCAGCCAAATCAGAAAATAGCCTTTATTCATTGTAGGCTTCACTAAAGCGTCCAGTTTTTTATTATTTGTATTTTCATCAAAGTTGAAGCTTTTCTAAACCTCTTAACAGCATACAGGAGATCTTGAGCATCATAATATCAAATGCTTAAGTTCTGAGATTTTTTTTTGTTTGGTGAAAAACATAATTAATTTGTTACACGGAAATTATGTCATGATAAATCACGTTCGTGCTCAGAGCAGAACATTAAACCTACATCCCCCCCCAGTCTGTCATTCTTTATTTTATCAGTGGAAATATTTATTGTAACTGGTGAAAATACATTTTATTTCTTAATGCTAAAATATAGCTAGGATTCACTCCTAAAATAAAAGCAGCACCCAAACAACCAAAGAAGAAATCCCATGTAAAGAAAAACTGTAAAACATGAGCAGAGCAGAGGGCAATTTAGGGCTGTGTTATGGAAGACTGAACTCAACAAATGGAGTTCATGTTTTCACATTTAAATGCTGATACGGGTAACAGCATGATTTACTGTATTTCTATAGCTTGTTTTGATGTGTGTGTTTTACTGTCAGCCATTTTACAAGATACATATTTTATCTCAGCTAAATATAAAGCATGTCTGTGACGCTGCTGCACATGGCTTTAATCTAAGCTACTCTTAACCCACTCGACAACTCAGCAACGGGGCAAATTATTAGTTGCCAGTCAATTTCATGTCACTAAGGTGGCACTTTTTGGCAGTCTCATCACTGCATGAAATTGCGCAGATAAGAAGGCTCTAGGCTACATAGACAAACGTATTGGACTACACCTTTTAATCACTGAATTCAGGTGGTTTATTCAGTCCTGTTGCCACAAGTGTATAAAATCAAGCAACTGGCCTTGTGATCTGCCTTTACAAACATTTGTGAAAGAATGGGTTGCTCTAAAGACTTCACTGAATTCTAGTGTGAACTGGTACTTATATAGCACTTTTATTTAACTAAGCACTCAAAGCAATTATTACTGTAACCCTCATTTGCCCATTCATACGCACTTTATTCTGTTACTTTAGGCACATTTAATTATCTGACACTCACACTCGATGGATATATCCGGAGCAATTTGAGGTTCATTGTCTTACCCAAGGACACTTCGGCATGTAGCAGCCTCCATCCAGTTAGAAGAAAACCTGCTCCTCCTGGGCCACAGCCGGTTAGAACAACTGAGTTAGTGAAATTTCTTCCACCCTAGATAGTCCACCATCAACTGTGAGTGGTATTATTTCAAAGTGGAAGTATTTAGGAACCACCACAACTCAGCCACCAAATGGCAGACCACGTACAGTTACAGAGTGGGGTCACTGAGTGCTGAGGCACGTAGTGTGTAAAAGTTGCCAACGCTTTGTTGAGTCATTAACTGCAGAATTCCAAACCTCCTCTGGCATTCACATCACAAGCTTCATGGAATGGGCTTCCATGGACAAACAGCTGCATGCAAGATTTACATCACCACTCACAATGCCAAGGATGGGATGGAAAGGTTTAAAGACTGCTGTCGCTGGAAACGTGTACTGTGGCATGACCGATTATCTCACAGTCTGCTGGATTAGTCTGGGTTTAGTGAATGCCGGGAGAGCGTTACCTGCCTGACTGTATTGTGACAACTGTGAAGTTGGGTGGAGGAGCGATAATGCTATAAGGTTGTTTTCTGTAGTTGCCTGGACCCCTTAGTTCCTGTAAAGGGAACTCTTACTGCTTCAGCTTACCAAGACATTTTGGACAATTCTATGCTTTCTGCATTGTTTGAACAGTTTGGGGAAGACCATTTTCTGTTCTGGCATGACTGTGCCCCAGTGCACACATAGCATGGTCCTTAAAGGCATGGCTGCATGAGTTTGGTGTGGAAGAACTTCACTGGCCCACACAGAGCCCTGACCTCAACCCTATCCAACACCTTTGGGATGAACTAGAACAGAAATCACAAGCCAGGCGGGTTTGTCCAAAATCAGTATCTAACCTCACAAATGCTCTTCTGCATGAATAGGCAAAAATTCCCGGAACCACACTCCAGAATGTTGTAGAAAGCTTTTACAGAAGAGTGGAAGCTGTTGGACCAGCAAAAGGGGGAACAACTCCATATTAATAGCTTTGGATTTAGAATGGGCTATGATAAAAACTCCTGTAGGTGTAATGTGCAATTGACCCAATGCTTTTGTCCATAGTCTGTTTTACAAGATAAATATTTCATCTCAGCCAGTGCTATGCTGCAAAGCATGTCTTTGACAATACTGCGAGTGACTTCCAGTTTAGCTTTTCTTAAACCACTTACAGTAAGACAACTCAGTAACAAGGTTTTATTAGTACAATCTTAGTAGTCAGTACGTAACATGGCACTTTTTGCGGTCTTATCTTTGCATGAACTTGTGTAGACAGGGAGGATATGCTGTTTCCTCTTGCAGTGATAGGACACGCAGATTGACTTCTTTTTTCCAGAAGCGTCTGTGCATGCGTGTGTCATTGTTATCGACTGTGTTTGGGTGGGTGGTGGTCCTTGTGCAACTGTATGACAGTTTAGAGGCTAGGATTCTTACATGCATTACATATATTCGTATTGTATGACTTCAAAGGATCAAAAGGCTGAGGGAAACTTCTGAAGAGAAATAAATTAGCAAATGAAATGTGAAGATGAAAAGCATATTTCATGAATTCTGGGAATGTGAGTGTAAACCTCATAAGCTGGCATGATATCTGAGTGTGCAGAAAAGGCTGCCTGTCCTACAGTTGCAAGAAAAAGTTTGTTATAACAAGGTTTTAATTACCAGGCATTCTGCATTGACTCTTTGATCTTCAGTCAAAGTCACACTTCCAGACAGGCAAAATCTTACTAAAAATAAAACACAGCAGTTTTAATTTTTGTGTCTTTATTGTGCAGTGCATACTGAAAAGTACTGCTAGCAACTTTTCCAAAAGCTGCTGGGAGTCAAATGTTCCAATTAAGGATTGAAAGTGCAAGTCCCAAATGTAGCGAGCCCCCTGCCTGTCAATACAGGCATACAAAGTCTGATCTTCTTACAAAAGATTGGTTAGTGTGAGCTGTTCCTTGTTCACAGCAACTCTGACAAACCTTAAAAGAGGCATGAAGCTGATTAAGTTAAGGTCTGCAAGTTGAAGAGGTTGAGATTTTTTCTTGGATTGTCCAGGATAGAGAGGATTAGAAATGAGTACATCAGAAGGACAGCTCAGGTTGAGCATTTTGGAGACATGGTAAAAGAGGCCAGGCTGAGATGGTTTGGACATGTGCAGAGGAGGAATAGTGGATATACTGCACAAAGTGAGTTGAAGATGGAGCTGCCAGGCAGGAGGAAAAGAGGAAGACATTGGAGAATCTTCATGAATGTAGTGAAGGAGGACATGCAGAGGGTTGGTGTGAGGGGAGAGGATGCAGGGTTAGGGTGAGATGGGGGCAGGTGATCCGCTGTGGCGACCCCTAACGGGAGCAAGACAATGACCTAAAGCACAAGTAACCGAACTTAAGATTTTTTTTAAAAAGAAAAATTTCAGGTTTTGGATTGACCGAGTCGGAGTCCTCACTTTTGGGGAGAAATATTGATGAACTGAAACAGTGTTGTTGGAGGAATGGTCCAGAATTCCTCTTCATTGATGTACAAGTCTCATAATTACATTGTGATGTCTGTAATAGTGACTAACATAAAGATCAGACCACATTTACTGGTAATCAGTTTTGTTTCTTGCAACTGTATATACGTTCCATCTCGTACCACAGTCTGTATTGGCCCTAATTGCTGTTGCTTCAATGAGGGCCCTGTGATAACACTCATCCCCGTCCCTCCCTCTTCTCCTTATCACTGCCACTCTTCTTCTCCTCCTCCACTTCGGCCTTACTCGTCTCAACCCTCCTTTATCACTCAAACTTTTGCCCCTACCTCATCACACCTCACTGTCTGCCTGTCTCTCCCTCGTTCGCGCTCCGCTTCTCTCATTCCATCCTATCTTCCTTTTCAACCTCCTCTTCCTCTCCTATAGCTCTTAGCGTCTCTGTTCCAGGGTACATCCCCAGCTACCTGGAGAAGGACGAGCCGTGCGTGGTGTGCGGGGACAAGGCCACCGGCTACCACTATCGCTGCATCACCTGCGAGGGTTGCAAGGTACAGTAAAACATCTCTCACTAAAAGTGGTCTTTGACACATGGATGCATCCATTAGAAAGAGAGTTTGTCGTGTATTATAGGCCCCAGTGGCTCTGACAGGAGGTGATGGTGGTTGATTTGGCACCAAAAAGACAGCTAACATGGTTCTACTCAGAGCACTCAAATCACTTTTTACTACAGCAGATACACAGCTACCAAACATCCCTGCAGTGTTGCTATAATTTCAGTATTATGTGACCTTTGAACCACATTAGCTCCAATTAATGCGTTTGTGTAAATTCAATAAGAATAGCCTCATTGTTGCTTTCTGATCACAATCTATCCTACACACATCAAGGTTCCTAGCAATCCTCATGTGACCAAGCAAGCATGACTGCTTTAAAAATATGCAATTTTTTTCCTATTTATAAAGGAAAACACTGGCCCTTATTCTTTATTTAGTCTGCCTCTAGCCAATCAACTCCAAGTCTGTTTGTTCCCACAGAAGATGAAACGATGGGTTACAAATACGTGCTTTCTCTTCTCAATAAAATTACATGACTAAGAACAGTGCCTTTACTTGGGGCTATTTTCAGCCTGAGATTAAAAAACTTTTGGCATCCTAGTTGATGAAATAAGTGGCTTTGACTGAGCAGCTACTACTGTTCAGATCAGATCATTTCTGTTCATGCAGCCATTTACAGTCCTATTTGATCTCGAGTAGACCAGAAAGACTGTGGCATAATAACCATACAAAAAGGTTCTGAAAGCATTCACAGTTCTGCAGCATTTACACTGAGCAGCCTGGCAGTTTCTGTAGAAAGCTAAGCACACTTTTGATATTCCCACATTTAGTCTACTTTTATAAATCAAAAGAATGGTCAACATACAGTACTTTGAAAAAGTTTTCATTTCTTTATATTTTGCTAAGAAAATGGGAAATGCGTGCAATGATTAATTGAAAGGTGTGCAAACATACATGAAAATATAGTAAATAATGCAAAAAAAGGACATGACTGAATAATTCAAGCATAAAAAGGCGTCTTACTTAAGGGATGAACCAGTGTTGTGTTTGCACATAACAGACAGTTTAGCAAAGAACCAAATTTAAATTGTATCCTTAGGCTCTTTCTTACTTTCATCCTGTTGCAAAAACACATAATTTGTTCCCATCTCTCTTGTTGAATCCATGAAAAATGCCAAAAATGAAACAGTTTGACAGGCATGAAATAGTCTTTTTGCATCAACAGGGTGATTCCCAAACTGCTTTTAGTTGAAAACTAGGCACATCTTGGTAGCTCAGTGTGCAGTGGGTCCTTAAAAAATCTGAGGAAAATGGACAAGCGGAGGGCAGAAGAAGTGGCAGGCCTAAAACACTACAGCACATAAACAGTATCTAAAAGGCGTTTTCTTAGGAAAAACGTCTGCGAAGGCCTGAAACAGAACCTGAGAGCTCCACCCGGCCCTTCAGTTGATCCATCTATTGTTCACCAAAGCCTGGTCAGAAAAGGTCTCAGTGGAAAGGTGGCTGTCAGGAAGCCATTCTTAAGGAATGAAACAGGGAGAAAAGGCTGAGGTATGCCAAATTACACAAGAACTGGGCTCAATATGAGTGACAACAGGTCTTATGGAGTCATAAGATACGATAAGATCATCCTTTTTTGTCCCACACTGGGGACAGTGACTCCAAATGTAACATTTTTGGTTCAAATTGTCATCAGCAACATGCACGGAGGAGTTCAGGAGAGGTCCAACAGTGAGTGGCTACAGCACGCTGTAAAGCACGGTGGAGGCTCTGTCATGGTGTGGGGCTGCATTTCAGCCAGTGGTGTTGGGGATCTTGTCAAAATTGATAGAAATATGAGCGCAGGAAAATACTGTCAGATTTTGATCCACCATGCAGTCCTAGCAGTCATTTTTATGTTTTAGTAAATTTATTCGCAGAACGGTTCTATGAGAGAAGGGATTCGATTTTCTAATCTGGGTAAATACATGTGGATTAGCGTACCTTAGCACAAATTTTCTTAGCTTTGAACAGATGGAAAAATCTAAGAAGTTTCATATTTGAGCCATCCATACTTCCTGTCAGATATAATAATAACAAATGCAAATGCACAGACATGTTCACTTACAAAATGAACCTAAATATAGTGAAGCATTGCCTTCCTATTTAAAATACAGTCACACTACAGGCGTACTGTACAGTAGTGATTTACCAGGATGCTCCTTGATGGCTGGTGCAAAGCTGCTGAGAACAGATCTATTATCTAATGATTGGCTTCCCACAGAGCACCCAGTCTGCGGCCTCTAGAAACGGTTGCCGTTATTCTCAAACAATCCTGCCATACACACGGGGAAGCGAGGCACGCTGAAATCTGCATTAGTGCTGAAAAGCAGAAATTTAACTTTCTTTTCTCCCTCGGGCAATGCGCAGACACATTTGTTTCTCACTCAGTTTTTGCACATTCTTCCACCTTTCTGCTTCATATTAGGCCTTTATAAACCACTTGTGCAATGTGTTTCCATCCAAACTGTCTGATGCAAAAGTCATGAGAGATGTTCATTCATGCCATCACTTGATTACATCATGATTTTTGGCAAACTCGATCCTACATCACAATCGCCAGCCTGCCTTGTGATTCGACCCATTTCATTTTTTGCTAATCAGGACACAGGAACATGTAATTGGTGGATTTGATTTTGACATGCGCCCTCCATCTCTCGCTCCTCTTCCATCTTTCCTTCTTTCTCTTCTCAGGGTTTCTTCCGCAGGACCATCCAGAAGAACCTCCATCCATCCTACTCCTGTAAATATGAAGGTTGCTGCATCATCGACAAGATCACACGCAACCAGTGCCAGCTGTGCCGCTTCAAGAAGTGCATCTCTGTTGGCATGGCCATGGACTGTAAGTTGCTTTTTGCTCATGAATGCTCATCGTGACTACTGTTTAGATGGAGGAGAATTTTTAGTTCAGCAAGTTCAGTTTCATTTTGTATGCTAAGGCAGATTCAAGGTTCTGTACAGAGATGTTAATACACACATCAAGGCACAACAGCACAAATCAAAGTTAAACCATGCATGAATGGATCCAAATGAAATAAATAGAGTGCATAAAAGTCAAATAATAAAGATTTCAAATACTAGAGTTTGAGTCACCAAAAATAATCCCCAAACTTCTTGGACAGACTCTGTCACACAACAACCCATACTGTTATAATTCCATTAAAATGCTCCAAATGTGCCAGCAGCACAAACATGGTTGAGAGGTTCAATTCAGGACTCCGATTAGTGAGGTAAAGACCAGCAGACAGTTCCAGCTCCCTGTTTTTAGGACACACACCACTTCCACTGTCAAGATGGATATGTTATTTAAAAAAATTCATGCACTGTGTAGTTTTTATATAAGAAGAAACTATCAAGCCCATTTTTGGCGCCAGCGTCAAGTGGCCATAGGAGAAACAGCAGTTTTTGGCACTTTTGCTTCAGCATAATTTTCAGCCCTGGAGGCTGCCTCTTGACACAGCCAGTCTCCTCCAAAGTACTGGAGCAGTAAGATTTATGAATTTGTTTTGCTGTGCACTGAGGACATTTGTGTGTGAGATCAAAAGATGAATGTGAAGAGAGAGATCCAAGATTCAGCTTGTATTTGCTTGTATTTGTATTTAGATAGAAACACAACAAAAACATGCACATTTTACCTCAAATCACCCAGTTTTTCAAGTGAACAAAAATATTGGAGCAGAATATTTTAACTAAATTAAAGTCAGAAGTACTTCATATCTGGTTACATGTATGTTGCTCACAATAACCACATCAAGCCAATGACCCATATACGCCACCAGATTTCTTGTGTCTTCATTGGTTATGCCTTTCAAGGCTTTGACCACGGTATCTTTTAGTTGTTGTTTCTTTTGCTGGGTTTCTCCTCAATATTCTCTTCAGGAGGGGAAATGCATGTGCGATTAGGTTAAGATCTCTTGATTGGCTTGGCCAGGCCAAAACCTTTCATTTTTCCCTTTTTGTTGAAGCCCTTTTGCTGAGGTGGTAGTGTGTTTTGGATCATTGTCTGAGTGCATAATAAAGTTCCTCACGATTAGTTTGGATGCATTTCTCTATAAATTGGCAGACAATATTTTTTTTTCTGTAGACTTCTGCGTTCATTCTGCTGCTACCATCATGACAACATCAATGAAAATGATGGAGCTTGTGTCAGAAGCAGTCATGCAAGCACAATGACATGACACAGCCTCCACCATGCTTCACAGCTGAGCTTGTATGTTTAGGTCCCTTTTTTCTTCATACGTTGGCCTTTCCATTTGTCTCATCAGTAAATAAAACCTTGCTACAGAACTGTTGTGGCTCATTGCTGCACTTTCTTGCAAATTCCCATCAGGCTTTCCAACTTTTATTGCCAATGACTGGTTTGCACCTTTGCAGTATGGGCTCAATATTTTTGTTCTCTAAGTTTTGTTGAACAGTGGACTGTGATATTTCCACCCCTGTCCTTTGTTGATAATGTTACAGACTGTTTTGGGGTATTCTTTACTGTTCTCACTATTTGTCATCAGTTGTTGTTTTTCTTGGATGACTGGTTCAATGCCTGTTGCTCAGTACACAGTGAGTTCCTTCTTTTCCAAATTGTGGTACTTGCTATGCCCAGTGTTTTTAAGATACTACTGATGGACTGTCCTCCTTTTCTCAGCTTCAGAATGGCGTGCTTTCCTCCCATAAACAGCTCTCAGGTCTTCATGTTGGTCTACCCTTCCTAACTACAAATGCAGTCTTTTACAGGTGAAAGCCAAAGCTTAAACTGAGAGTAGCTATCTAGGGCTATTTAATGATTAAACATTCAATCTTATATGAGTAAAAAGAAACACATGCCACTTGCCATGTTCCAAAACAGTTTGGAGGGGACTCTGTGCATTGCCTCACTGCTTGACTCAGCCATGCCTGACTCTTTGCCAGCAAGACCGTTTAATCGACTATAATCAGTCACTCATAAAGCAACGTAACTGAGCTTGGACTGGCAGTAAGCAAGAGCTGAACAGGCTGCCTGCCACTGACTTTGTTCATACAAAATACAACCTCTCCTTCAGTCCCTTTCCTTCTTTGCGCTCACTGGATATTTTCAGAACATGAGTTGATTTCTCTTTTAAGTATTCACCACAAGCAAAACAACAGATCCACAACCCCATTCAAGAGAGAGAGGTAAATCCATTGAAGTCTGAAACCGGTGTGTGTGAGTGTAGCTTTAGTCTCATTTCCCTCTGTTGTTCTTGCATAAAAACTCAAGACTGGAGTCTAATTTGAGATGAACAATACAACCTTTAAAATCTGCGCACGCTTGTCTCTGTTGTTCAGTCTGACTCGTTGTACAGATGAATAACAGAACACATGCTCATACACTCATCTGTATCTTCCTACTCAGAGTTTGAGATGATAATAATTTAGCAGTGCATCTGCTTCTGAGGATACAGGGAAAAGGATGGATTTCCTCAGGTTATTAAAGGAAAGAAAATGCAAATTCAGAACATCTGGAACAACTTTAATTATTATTATTTATGTTTGTTTTATTATTTACTGTAGCAGCAGTGGTTCTTTAAATCTGTATGCTGTTACGTGTTGCAGTGGGTAAACAGAGGAGGAGACTTGAAACACGTCTGATAAACACACAGTATGACTTTTATTGGCACTGAATAAATGTTATCAAATATCAGAACTGCTTTAATACAATAGTTGATGGTTTTTTCTTACATAGAGTAATGCAACAGAGGCTTCATGAATCTAGTAACATGTCTTTTGAATTATACTCCTCTTCTGTTGTTGTATCTGGAACAAATTTGCTGTAACTTGTTTAACCTGTGTCCCAACAGGAAGGGATTGATTATTACTGACACTAAATGTGCACAACCTACTCATGATAGAAGAGTGGGGTAATTACAGGCACTCAGTGGAGGATTCATCCAGCCACAATGCATAATTAGCCAGTTATCCGAGTCCTTTGAGGTCCTTTGAGTGAACATTCAAAAGCAAAATCTACTGTTGACAGTTGTTCCGTTGAAAAGATTTCTGCTTCTGGGCAATTGTGTGTGTTCACAGTGCCTCGGAGGATATATATCCCAGTGACTGTGATCCTAAGTTTTCTTCTAGCGCCACCATGAGGTTAACTTCTTCTCATTGCTTTTCTAAACTGCATTAATGTGTTTGTCCCTCTCCTGTCTGACAGTGGTGTTGGACGAGACAAAGCGCGTGGCCAAGCGGCGTCTGATCGAGGAGAATCGAGAGAGGAGGAAGAGAGAGGAAATGGTGCGGACGCTTCAGATGAGGCCAGAGCCGGACACCGCAGAGTGGGAGCTGATCAGGATGGTGACAGAGGCCCACCGGCACACCAACGCCCAGGGCTCCAGCTGGAAACAGAAGCGCAAATTCCTGGTAGGCTTTTAGTTGAGTGCACATAGCCTTCAGGCAGAGCAGTGTTGCGTAATAACAAATAGAAATCTTTCATATGAAAGTCAATAGCAGTGCCATGTTCTCTTCGGGTAAGGGAAGGCTATTAAATATTGTTTGCAGAGTTTTATATCATGCTGTCCTCTTTTTCTTCTATGAAGCTGAACACTTTTAAGTGACACACAGCTCATGGAGGAAATGTTTTGAAACGCTTCGCTGCACTTTCGTTGCCACTTTTTTCACCAGCAATTCTTTTCGGTCATGGCTCAGTTACATGTGAACAAACAGATTTCTTTATCACTAAAGAGATATTTCCAGAGTGACTCCACCATCAATTTAAGCTTTCTTCAAGTGCTGCTAACAAAATGCGCTTGTTTAACTGCTCATCAGCCAGTGTGAGCAGCTCTGTAAAAGCAGGTTTCACAGTTTGCTGCTCTGGGACATTTAGGTGTGTGTTGACACAATGGCAAGAATGAGCGACAGCAGCAATGATCTTAAAGAAGCAATTGTTTCTGCCCATTGATCTGGGAAGGGCTATAAGGCCATTTCCAAACAATTTGAACTCAATCGTTCTACAGTGAGAAAAATTATTCACAAGTAGAAAATGTTCGAGGCAGCTCCCAGTCTTCCCAGGGGTGGACATATCACCAAATTCACCCCAATATCAATGCTCAGGGAACCTGCAAAAAACCCAAACCAAGTTCATGATGGTACAATTACAAAAGGACTGAACAGATAATGCTTGCTTGGAAGGGTTGTCAAGAGAAAGTATCATCTCTCTAAAATTAATCTGGCAGCATGACTTATGTTTACAAAGTTGCATCTGAAGAAACTACAATACTTCTGGAAAAATGTCCTTTGGACAGACAACACCAAAGTGGAGATGTTTGGCCATAATGTACAGTGTCACATTTGGTGAAACAGCACAAACACCTCATACCAGCTGTCAAGTACGGTGGTGAAGTGGTGATGATTTGGGCTTGTTTTGCAGCCACAGGCTCTGGGCACCTTGCAGTCGCCGAGCTAACCAAGAACTCCAAAGTATTTTAGAGAATGTGAGGCCATCTGTCTGACGCCTTAAGCTTGGCCAAAATCGAAACATGCAACAGAACAGCAATCCCAAGCACAGAGGCAAATCTGCAACAGAATGGCTGCAAAAGAAAAGAACCAGTTTGTTGCAATGGCTCAGTCAAAGTCCAGACCTCAACCCTACTGAAATGCTGTGGGCAGGACTTTAAGAGAGCTGTGCTTAAACAAATACCCGCAAACCTCAATGAGCTGAAGCACAGCAACGTCAGCATTACAAAAGATTATTGCTGCTAAAGGAGGTTATAAAAGCTACTGATTCACACATGGCTTCAGTAGTTTGGCTTAATTTTTGTCAAATATCACAGTGAAATGGGTCATGTGTTGTTGTTGTTCATCTGAGTTTGTATTTAAAGCATTTCAGAATCTGGTAAAGATCATGTGATCTCTTTATTATGTCCTGATACATAAAGTCTTAGAACTGAAAGAGGGTGTACTTTCTTTATCACATGACTGTATCAGCCCAAAAAAGAAATAAGACATACTATAACTTATATATCAAAGGGGTGGAAAAGTTTTTAGCAGACTGAACTCATGAAGAAAACACAGCAGAAACCAGAAAAAAAGTAACCAAAAAATTACATAAATCTTTCACACATCTAGGCATTTGAAGCAGGCAGCTGTTTGTGGATCTTCGCAGTTGTTCATTCCTTCTTTTATGTAGCTTGTTCCAAAATTCAGCAGCGTGTTAAAAGTCAGTTCCACTTCAAAAATCTAGCTTCAACATGAAAGAAGGCGACTTCTTTTCAATTTCAAAAGAAGCCGTTTTGATAGCTCTGCTTTTCATCAGGGACTTGCTCAGTGGCGAGCCGTGTGATCAGTGCAACGTGTGGACACACGTGTTTAAACTGCCAAAGGTTACCTTGACACAAAGGTCAAATGCCTGTTACCAGGCAACAATTCCACAAAGGCAAAGACAGCATCGCAGTTTTTAACACGGGCAGTCCAAGGTTAAGAAAGAGGAGGAGGATGCGTAGGAGTAAAGACCAAATTCCATATTTGGGAATGAGTGATGGAACCAATTGGAGTTCAGATATTATCTCTTGTGACAGCTTGCACTATGGATTGGCTGGAACCAAACTTCAGAAAGTGACATCGCTGGAAATAATCACTTGGATTAAAAAAAAAGAGTTCACATTCATGTGCATTGAACAATATAATAAAAACACAATGACTGTGATGTCACACAGACACTGCTAAATAGAATGGTCAGCGATAATTTCAGTCTGTAATTTTTAATACAACCTAAAGTGCAGCAGCATACATGATTTTATACATTTTACTGCTGTTTCTTTTCCTGAGCATACTACATTTACATTTATATTATGCAGTATGCTGCTAAAACTGCAGTCTTCTAAAGTGAGTATCAGCCTTTGCTGTTCTTTGATGCACTGCCTCCTTTGTTGTCCATTTTTGACTGTAAAGAGAATCAAAAATCAACCCACAAGCTGAGAATTAAGCATATCCTAGGCTCTTTATCATGCAAATATTCCTTGTGATATTTAAGTAATGAATGGTTCCACAATTTGAGCGATGTCTTGTTTGTAGCCCGATGATATTGGCCAGGGTCCCATGATGCCCACTTCTGATGGCGATAAGGTGGACCTGGAAGCCTTCAGCGAGTTCACCAAGATAATGACCCCCGCCATCACTCGCGTTGTCGACTTTGCCAAGAAACTGCCCACGTTTTCAGAGGTAAGTGGTATGTGTGGTGATGTCGCTCATTTATATTTGTGGGTCACAGTTTATCGTCAGCTGAAGACCATGGTTGTTTATACCCTTCACTTCCTTAACTAACTAGCTTATCACTAAAACCTTTCATTAGGTGTTAGCTTCATGAGGCGTGATCCTTTGGTTTGAACACATACAGCAAGCAAGATAAGAGTCTGATTTTATGACTCTCCCACATCACACTAACATGACCAAGACTAACTCTATACCACAATATTAGGAGACTTCAGCTTTTTATTTTACACGTCATCCACGTGTAAAAAAGAAGCAGAATAAGTAAGGATGATTTCTTTTCTCCCTGCGGCCTTCCAGCATGTATGTGGTGAGCTAGTAATATAAAAACATCTTTCACATGATTTTCGTTGAAAAAAAAGAACATTTAGCTGAAAATATTTTTAAAAGGATTAGCGTCATTAGTTTGCAAAAGGATTTTGGAATGTGATTCTTGGTGTAGAGACAGCGTATGAGTGCACCCTTACTGGCTCAATAAAAAGTAAGAGGATAAGTAGCAGCCAGGTGCTGCTAATCAAATGCAGTTGATTTATTGATCATCAGCCTGTGTGACCCCCTCTGTAAAAGCAGAAGATTTGGCCGAGCATTCAGGTGTGTGTTGACACACTGCAACAATCTTCCCAGGAGTGGATGCGCCACCAAATGCACCCCAAGGTCAGACCATGCAATGCTCAGGGAAATTTAAAAAAAAACAAGAGCCACTTCTGAGACTTTACAAGCCTCAGTTAGCATGTTATACATATACAAGTTCATGACAGTACAATTAGAAAAAGTCTCAACAGATATGGCTTGTGTAGAAAGGTTGCCAGGCAAAAGCCTCATCTCTCTGACTTGGCAACATGGCTTAGGTTTGCAAAGCTGTGTCTGAACAAGTCACAAGACTTGTGGAGCAATTTCCGTTAGACAGAGGAGACCAAAGCAGAGATGTTAGGCTACAATGTAAAGCACAATATTTGGTGAAAGCCAAACACAGCATATCAGTGCAAATGCTTCATATAAACTGTCAGGCATGTTGGTGGAGGTGGGATGATTTGGTCTTGTTTGGCAGTCATAGAACCTGGGCACCTTGCAGTCAATGGGTTGACCAAGAACTCCTCTGTATACCAGAGTATTCTAAAGTCAAATGTGAGGCCATCTGTCCAACAGCTAAAGCTTGGCCCTAATTGGATCATGCAACAGGTCAGTGATCTCGAGCACAGTGGCAAATCTACAACTGAATCGGTGAAGAAGAAAAGAATCAATGGTTGCAATGGTCCAGACCTCAACCCTGTTGAAATGCTGTGGTGGGACCTTAAGAGAGCTGACCTCAATGAGCTAAAGCAACATTGTAAAGAAGAGAGGTCCAAAATTCCTCCACAATGATGTGAGAGACTGATAACGTCATACAGAAAATGAGTACTTCAAGTTATTGCAGCCAAAGGTGGTTATACATGTATAAGCTATCGAATCATGGGGTGCATTTACTTTCTCATAACCACATAGTTGTGTGAACGCTTTCTTTTTCTCGTGACTGTATATAATGAAATAGAATTTAGGTATTGATTAAAAATGGAAGATCTGCCACTACATCCACAGTAAGACATATGAGGTGCGATCAAAATGTGAAAAGTAAAAATAATTTTGCCTTAAAGTTCATGTCCTCATGAATCTCTGGACCACTTCCAGTATTTTTAACTCAATCCCTCGAAGTCCCGCTCTGTCCCTTCATAGTTGTGCCTTTGCGATGCGTGCTGGATCTCCTCCAGTGTGTCATTAAGGCAACCCTTCAACTTGATTTGCCTTCAACTGACCCCATGCATCACCATCAGGCTTGGACACTGTGGACTTTTGAAGCTAAAAACTGCCGGGTCACACCAGCTCTCATCAGCACAGATTATTCTTAACATGAAAGTGAGGTCAGTTTGGCACAGAAGCTGATGTTTGCTCTCTACTTAAGTTTGAAGTTCATGGGGAAATTGAACTGAATTGGGACTTCCATCTAAAAATAGCAACTACACTGAAAGCCAAGTGGCCTATCTTGAAAGAAAATTTAGATCAGGCACTTTCTGATCTCACTTCTCATATGGGACTGGATCACTTATCGGATGTTGGGGGACTAACTAAAGAGGCTGAGTGAATAATGTGCCATATTCTGTTGAAGAGACTTCCATGAATCTGCTGTGGAATTGTATATATTTATGCTGCATTCAGTGGTCTTGGATAACAAAAAATTTCTATTCCTTCTCAGTAACTTCATTTCAAATTCTGATTTCTAATGTACATTGGGCTACATAGAAATTTGGATCCTCGTGATTTTTACATGTACATGCCATACTAGTAATGTTTGAAGGCAGACTGTAAAAACAGTGCACTATTAAAAGACGCTAACAAGCTTGTTAATCTAAGCTGGGTCTTTTGATTGGGCGCTTCCTCCGTCTGAAACCTTTGTCCTGCTGCTTGTCAGCTGGGATTACACCAACTAATCCACTTCCTCCCCTCCTCTCTGCATTAAGTGGTGACTCACCACTTACTGATATTGCTCTGCTGTCTGTGTAAACGATCTGTGAGCAAGTGCCATCACACGTCTCCCACCTTACTGAGTGCAGCCATCATCTATATTGTAGTGGCTTCCCTGTTACATAAAGTGTGTCTGGGGATTTGTTGTGAATAGACAATTACAAACCTTTCTCTTATGTTGGAGTAGAGGAGAGCAACTGAAGCATATTCCACTGCATATTTATGTTGTTGAGTACTTGATGTTTGAAGAACAGCCAATCAGTAAGAATAAGCAGTAGTAGTAAATGATTTTAGACCATCTTCCTTGGTGTCAGTCAGCATCCAGCATACTGAACTGTATCAGTATGAGTCTTTTTGGAAAGTTATTTGGCCACAAAAGCACAATAGGTTGTAAATACAAGCATTAATGTTTACATTTTCCATTTTCCATTATAAAGCTGTAATTTATGGATAGAAATGTTGGGCCACACCTCTTAATCAGTAAATTCAGGTGTTTCATTCAGTCTCATTTCCACAGTAGTATAAAATCAAGCACTTAACAATGCAGTCGCCTTTTACAAACCTTTGCGAATACTATCATGGGATGCCAATGCTGCATCAAGTCACTTCGTTAAATTTCTTTCTTCTAGATATTCCACCATCAACTGTAATCAGAATCATAATCCTCTATTGACCAGAAGAGAAATTGCTTAAATATGGTATTATTGCAAGGTGGGAGCATTTAGGAACCATGGCAAAACAACCACGAAGTGGCAGACCACATGAAGTTACAGAGCGGGGTCGCCAATTGCTGAGGTGCATCGTGCGTAAAAGTTGCCAGCGTTCTGCTGACTCAGTAACCGCAGAATTCCAAACCTCCTCTGTCATTCACATCAGCACATTAACTGTGAAAGGACCTTCATGGCATGGGTTTCCAGTGTCGAGCAACTGGATGCAAGCCTTAGAGCACCATACATAATGCCAGGTATTGGATGGAGTGGCATAAAGCATGCCACCATTGGACTCTGGGGCAGTGGAAATGTGTTCTGTGGCATTACAAACATGCTCCTCTGTCTGGCAGTCTGATGGACAACTCTGGGTTTATCAAGTGTCAGAAGAACATTACCTGCCTGACTGCACTGTGCCAACTGTAGAGTTTGGTGGAGGAGGGATAATGCTACAGGGTGGCTTTTCTGGAGTTGGCCCAAGCCTTTTACTTATAGTGGAGGAAAATCTTAATGCTTCAACTGACCAAAATATTCTGGAAAATTCTGTGCTTCCAACTTTGAGGTAACAGTTTGGGGAAGACCCTTTTCTGTTCCAGCATGACTGTGTCCCAGTGCACAAAACAAGATCCATAAAGGCATAGTTGGATGAGTTTGGTGTTGAAGAACTGGCCTGCACAGAGTCCTGACCTCAACCCCATCCAGCATCTTTGAGATAAACTAGAACAGAGATTACTAGCCAGGTCCTCTCTTCCAGCATCAGTGTCTGACCTAATGAATGCTCTTCTGAATGAATTTACAAAAATTCCCACAGACACATTTTAAAATCTTGTAGAAAGCCTTCTCAGAAGAGTACAAGCTGTTACAGCAGCAAAGGAAGGCCCGACTCCATATTAATGCCTATGAATTTAAAATGAGATGTCATAAAAGCTCCTGTACGTGTCCATATAGTATACCTTTTGTGCTGTTCACATGGAATTGGGCAAGGAGTGTATGCATGTTAGATTTTGCACATTTAGCTTAAAATCAAATTCATGAAAGCTCCTTTGAGATCAAAGCAGAACTGAAAAACACCCAAACTGCAGGCTCTCAGGGTTCTGGTGTTCATTTCTGTGGACTTTGCATTAAAGTGGAACTTAAGGACAGCAGAAATCCACAATGAGCACTGACACCTTAAAACCTTAAAAGGTAAACCTGTTAGCAAACACTTAACAATTTTAGCTCATTTTTTATATAAAAATACAGGTCAGTGTAGCTTTAGATGTAATGTAAATTAATTAGACTCGGACTCTTCAGATTCTTTTTTTATTGTCATTCACCCCATTACAGGATGAACGAAATATTGATTCTCAGTTCTCGATGTAGCATATAAAAAAAGGTAAAATAAGATAAAGTAAAATAAAAAATACAAAACCTTCAGCAATTATATGCAGAAGATGTCAGATTAGGTATCCTCACTTCTGTAAGCATAGTTTTCAAAATGAGTGTTGACGCAGAACTCAGTGTTTGAAATCAGTTATTTTTTGAATGAATGAGTCCATTAATGATCTGCTCTCATTTTCAAATGCATTGATCGTTTTATCACATAGAGGAGCTGTTGAGAATCTTTAAATATCAAAATTGCACTGAAAGTGTTAATTAATGTGAAAAAAACAAACAAAAATAAACAAGAAATCTATCAGATTAAGTATGTAACAGAGGCCATAGTAGTTAGCTGGTGTGACAACTAACTACACACAGTTGGTGTGATCTACAGTAATGCTAGCCATTATTTCATCTTACAGTAAATGGCTCACAAGTTTATTTTGACATCAAAGACGAGCCTTTTCCGATTGAAGTTCTGCATTGCTGAATTTCTTCAAACATTGCTTCCCAGCTGCCTTGTGAGGACCAGATCATCTTGCTGAAGGGCTGCTGCATGGAGATC
Organism: Etroplus canarensis; assembly: GCA_015106775.1. Taxonomy (NCBI): domain Eukaryota; kingdom Metazoa; phylum Chordata; class Actinopteri; order Cichliformes; family Cichlidae; genus Etroplus; species Etroplus canarensis. Next base: position 973 of record VUQH01081118.1, on the reverse strand, counting down.
ATGTCGCTGCGCGCCGCTGTGCGCTACGATTCCGACAGCGAGACACTGACACTAAACGGCGAGATGGCCGTGAAACGCGAGCAGCTGAAGAACGGTGGACTGGGCGTGGTGTCGGACGCCATCTTTGATCTGGGCAAGAGCCTGGCTCAGTTTAACTTGGATGACTCGGAGGTGGCGCTGATGCAGGCCGTGCTGCTCATGAGCTCAGGTGAGGAATGATTAATACTGTCATGTGCTTAATGTGTAAAGATGGGATATTTATATTTACATATTCCTGTTATTGTTTTGCTAGTTTTCTGTTTTGTTTCTCCACAAAGTTAGTTTTTTGTATATTGTTACCACAGTTTCTGTCAAAAACAAAGTGCCTCTTGCTACATCGAAGGGTCATCAATTTTACTCATTCAGAAAGTGACAGGCAGCAGACCTGAAGGTGGAGGGAATGACCAGGATGGACAGGATTAGAAATCAGAACATGAGAGGGACAGCTCAGGTTGAGCAGTGTGGAGGCAAAGCCAGAAAGGCAAGGTAGAGATGGTTTGGACATGTGCAGAGGAGGGATAGTGGATATACTGAGTAAAAGATGTTGATGTTGAAGCCATGCTGGAGGAGAAGAGGAATACCACAGAGAATGCTGATGTATGTAGTGAAGGAGGAGATATAGAAGGTTGGTAGTTAATCCACTGTGGCGACCCCTAAAGGGAGTAGCCGAAATTCAATTCAATTCAATTCAATTTTATTTATATAGCGCCAATTCATAACAAAAGTCACCTCGAGGCGCTTCACACTGTAGGGTAAAGATAAAACAGTGTTAAAAGGAAAACCCCAACAATCCGATGATCCCCTATGAGCAAGCACTTGGGAACAGTGGGAAGGAAAAACTCCCTTTTAACTGGAAGAAACCTCCGGCAGAACCAGGCTCAGGGAGGGGCAGCCATCTGCCTACACCGGTTGGGGGTGAGGGAGCAGAGAAGAC
>VUQH01081117.1:0-27048 GCA_015106775.1 Etroplus canarensis | reverse complement strand
AGTCTCCTACCTCATTCAGGTTGCACCTCCTGTATAACATGTAGTCCACTTGTGTGCACCTTCCTCCACTCTTGTAGGTCACTCTATGTTCCTTCCTCTTCTTGAAATATCTGTTCACTACAGCCATTTCCGTCCCTATTTCAAAATCCACTACCATCTGTCCCTCCACATTCCTCTCCTTAACATCATACCTACCCAACACCTCCTCATCCCCTCTGTTCCCTTCACCTACATGCCCATTGAAGTCTGCTCCAATCACCACTCTCTCTCCCCTGGGAATACTCTCCACCACTTCAACCACCTTACTCCAGAATTCCTCTTTCTCTTCTAACTGGCATCCAACTTGTGGGGCATACGCACTAACAACATTCAGCATCACACCTTCAGTTTCCAGCTTCAAAGTCATAATTCTATGTGAAACTCTCTTCACCTCCAGAACACTCTTCACATACTCTTCCTTCAAGATCACCCCTACTCCATTCCACTTCGTACCTACTCCATGGTAGAATAGTTTGAATCCACCTCTAATGTTACTAGCCTTGCTTGACCCTCCGCCAGATGCCCTTCCTGATGCAACTCTCCCCATTTACCCAGGCTTGGGACCGGCACTAGGAGTACACTGGCTTGTGGGCCCTTGTGGCTGGGTTCCAAGTCTTTTCTCTAAATCTCTGTAAAAATCTAATATTCTCTCTAAAAATTGCAATTTTGTTAAGACATTTAGTTTATTTTTACCTCCAACAGGTAATCTGCTAAAGATCAAATGAGGTAACAGACTTTCATAAATAAGAATCTAGGTAGAAAGGGTAAACTCCATGTCAGTCTCAATAAGAACAGTCTAAGGTGCCAAAGAAACAAGAAAAATAATGAGAAATTGATTGAAGTTACAGAAATATGCCCTTATAGAGCAACATGTCACATTTCTGTGAGCCTGCAAGACCACAGGAGCTTTTAATGGATGTATAATTAATTTTAATTCTGTACTCATACACATAAAGCAGAACACTATAGATAGATATGCACATACATACACACAGCTAGGTAAGCTATAAACTAATAGAACTTAGTGCTTATAGGGAAGACAAAAGCAGAGGAAGAAAACTTGGTATTTCAGGCAGGGGGAAAAATAGTTAATTCTCTGAGTTCTATAATGTGATGTTGGAAATCATATCAGCATGCCCCAAAACACATTTCACCACTATATTTTACTACAGCATTTTTGGGGAAATGTTCTTACCATTGGTCCAGCAGGGCCGATCTCTCCTCCGTCTCCCTTCTCCCCAGGTGCACCCTGTAAAACAAACAATGTCACTGACGCTGGGCTTTCTGATACCTATTGGACTGGAAAAGCCAACATCAGTTATCTTAATATGATGGTGCGCCACCACAAGTCCCTAGAACAGCTTCAGCATGCTTTGGACAAGATCCGAGAAATGTCTGGAAGTCTATTTGAGGCATATGTCAACATTTGTCAGTTCATACTGGCAGGTGGTAGACAGCTTAAGATCAAGTCCAGTCATAATTGCACACATTTTTGAACACACTGGAGCAAGGTGGGAACAAAAATTGCAAAAAGCACATTTCCAGTGACTGCTTTTTTAAATCATAATTCAATGTATGTGGTGCTTGGAAATAACACAACTTGATATGGCAGTCAATCAAGTAGTGTTTTATTTTTAAAAACGCTATTCTTGCAATATTACAAACTTAGTTTGTTTATAAGGAAGTGCTATTATTAGCCAGTTATGCTCATTTCAATGCCAAAGTAATTGTGGAAAAATCCAAGATGTGATACTGCACTCTTAAAAACATGATGTTGCACAAGTTGTCTTACCGGAGGTCCCTGAATGGAGTGCCCATTGGGCCCCTGAGGACCAGGTGGTCCTGGGGGTCCAGAAGGGCCAATTTCTCCTACAGGCCCTTGAGGTCCCTGTGAAAACAACATAAAGTTAAGTAGCAACTTAGATGTAATGTAGACTGTGCAGAAAGAACATTTCATCTAAACCCTGTGGTTCTTAAGTGTGACTCCCTTTTGAGGATGAAAACGCTTTGGTGTCTTCCTCGCTGCATGGAATCTGGAACAGCAAAGTTTAAGTGTGCAGAATACAACTGAATAGTCAGTAATAAAAAAAAGTAATTTAAAAGGATGAACGCCTTTTACATTAACTTAACCGTCTGTAGCATCTCCAGATGTGAGAATCTCTGCTGGACAGATGCATGAAGGAAGTAGTCAGAATCAGGCTCAGAGGCTAAAAAAATCATCTAATTTTCATAAACAAGACTAAAATAGTGAAGAGTACTTTGTGGTTGTGTGAAACACACAGGCTAAATGTTTAAAGTGACACAATCACTGAGTTTGTAAATTAGCCAAAGATTTGACCAGGTTTCTGTTCAGATTTCTCAAAAGGTGGTTTATAAATTTAACCTCTAAAAATAGTTTTTTGAGCAAAGGTTCTGTGCCAACACAACATAATAGCTATTAAGTTTAGATACTTGTGCATCCATCTGAATTCAGGTCTTTGCAGCTCACTTCATTGGTGTGTATGAGTTGCAAACAGAGCTTCTGCAGTGGGAGTCAGAAAAGAGAAATTCCTGCAAACCACTACAGCTTCACAGGAATCGTAGCTTGTTGGCTCAGCGGCAGCAGTAGCCAAAGTAATCTTCACTCTGGCTGTATTTATTATTTTAAAGTTCAGCCTTAGAGTTAGCGGGGTCCTGTCTGCCTCATCCATGCACACAATCAAAAGAAAGCATAGATCGGATATACATGAGTGGAGAGGGAATAAAAACAAACAAAGGGGTGAAATGTGCTATCTAATATTTAGCTTAATATTATTTTCATAAAAATATGGCACAAAATTAAATTACTTTGAATTACTCTAAGGTCTATTTTAATAACTGAACAATTTATTTCGCAATTTATCCATGTTTATTATGTAATAGGTAATTCACTAACATGAATTAGTATCAGTAGATAAAGATGAGTTCAGGGAGTAGCCCGTCTCATGCATGAGCAGACTGATAAATTTTACTGACAGTGCAGATGTATACGTGTTACTGATAGGCGTATATTAATATTCTCTACTGTACAGCGCATGTGTGTGTGTACCAGCAGTACAGAAAACCACATCTCACTTCATAGCTAACACAATTACACCCATCAAACATATCAACCAAGTCAGTACTGGAAGAACTTGCCATGAGACTGATCCTTTCTTTGCTCTCTTCTTGGGAATTTTAACAAAATGTGCTAACTTTTAATCTACGGGTTGCCTACTTCATGTATCATATTTAATACACTGTCAGCTAGGTCAAAGTGGAACATATGGTTGTGATATACAGCCTTATTTTCTCAAATTTCAGTCCTGTGTGTCAGCACAAACAAGTGGACCAGTGTTGGATCTTTCAAAGAAGAAAAGCATCAAACTTTTTTTTATTAAACTCCACTCATGGAAACTGAGCATTGGTACTGAGAGATTTGGTAAATGGTGTCTACTTATATAGCACTTTTATCTACCTTATTTCTAAGGCCCAAAGCGCTTTACAGTTACACTCACTCACCCATTCACACACACATTCATACACCGATGGCGGCCGAGCTGCCATGCAAGGTGCTAACCAAGCCATCGGGAGCAACGTGGGGTTAAGTGTCTTGCCCAAGGTGGGAATGGGAGTGGGAATCGAACCTGTGATCAACCGATCAGAGGTCGACCGCTCTGCCTCTGCACCACGGCCACCACAGCTTTCCATCAGTATCAGGACTGACTGTCACAGCTGGATAGTTTACAACAGCTGGAATAGACAGCCATAGCAAAACTATAGCAGATGCAAACATTGCAGTCAGTCTTTCACCAACACTTATAGATAGGATTTGCTGGAACTGGGGGCATTATAACAGGATGCTAATGGTGGTGATTGGAGGCTACCTACCAATAAATAAATAAATAAATACATAGGATGAGTTAAACTAGACAACTGATTTAGGGTTTTACAAGCATCCTCTTCTTTTTGACTTAAAGCACTTAACATCCAGCCCGGATTGCTCTGTTCTTGGATGTGCAGATGTGGACAAGCGAGTGTGAGGTATCAGAATAAATAAACAAATCTTGTGAGCATCCTAACATTTTAAATAAACAGATTGAGATAGGCTCACTGCCATTTGCAAACTGGCCCACCTTCGTTAGCCTGAACTTTGACAGGTGAAATCACGAGGCTCCACTAGAGGGGTTAGATCTCGTCCAAAGAATATATTTCAAAGTTCAAGGCTCAATTTATTCATCCATAAAATCATGGAAATTATGCAAGTTTATGCTGGCAGCCATACTCGCAATATTTCCCACCTGCTTCTTGCCATACACACACACACACACACCCACCAAAATTTAACCTGGCAAAATCTAGTCTCAACATCATTGTTAACTACTGCAGTGATTCTTCTTCCCTAGCTTGGAACATGTAACGTCACAGTGTTTTAACCGTGTGAAATATAGAAGCTGTTCAAGATTTTTGCAGAAGAATAAAGTGTCCTAGAACTCAAGCGCATTTTACAAACCGTTACTCCTGGCTCCCCTCTGTCTCCCCTGGCTCCCCTTATGCCTGGACCACCCTGAAACAAACACAAAAAGACACACTGTAACAATGGAATATAATCAAGGTTTGTAAGACTGTAAGTTTAAGACTCTCAAAGATGGAAGTTTATGTTTAAAAATATACTAAAAGTGGAACTCCACGTCTTCCACATGAATGGATTATGAGCATAATGGACAGAAGCCAGTGCTGATCGTAATGCTGTGAATGGCCTCTTTGAGCTCTACCCTTTATTACACTGCATCTGTGACTAACAGCAGGATTCTAAAGCCGTAAACCTTGGGCTGACCCCTCTAGCTTCGAGGTTTATCCAGGGACAAACAACACACATCTGCTAATCATTGGCCCATTTGGGATATATACTCTTCCTGTGTTTGCTTAAGTAGGTCTCCCCTGGGAACCTGGGGGCAAGTTCTAGTTCTAGTTCTTAAAGTATTTAGCTAGAGAGGACAGAAGGGGAGGAATATAAAAGGAGATATGCAGATGTGGCAAAAGCAAGAGGTCAGCTATAATAGATGGATTATATTGTGGGAGCTGTTTTTATGTCAACTTAGCAGATAATACACGTGTCCTTTTCTTTTCCATAATTTAAACCAACAAAAAGTAAACACTGATAGGTTTGCATTAATAGTGTGCTTTAAGTACAACTCAGGCGATATAAGCTCCCTTGTCTCTTTTAGATCTGATGTTTTGACCAATATAAGATTATTAAACATCTACACATTTTTTACAGGCCAATTTCTATTTTTGCCACTACTTCAACTTGATACTATAGGCTGTGATACTTCCAAGTCTTCATTTACCAGCCAGTTTATTATATCAACCTTGCTAGTAATGGGTCAGACCTCATTAGCCTTCAGAACTGCTTTAACTGTTCATGGCACAGATTCAAAAGGGTGCTGAAAAAAATCCCCAGAGATCTGGTCCATATTAACATGGTAGTATTACAAAGATGCTGCTCATTTGTCAGCTGCACATCCATGATGCCAATCTCCTTTTCCACCATATTTTAAAGGTGCTTTATTGGACTGAAATCTTGTGACTGTGAATGCAATTTGAGTACAGTGAACTCATTGTCATGTCATGAAGAAACCAGCCTTAGGTGATTTAAACTTTGTGACATGGCATGTTATCTTGCTAGAAGCAGCCATCAGAAGATGGTAAAACTGTGGGCATAAAGGAATGGTGAAGGTCAGCAACAATGCTCAGGTAGGCTGGGGTGTTAAAACGGTACTCAGCTGGTAGTAAGGGGCCCAAAGTGTGCCAAAAATTTGTCCCCCAAACTGTTACACCACCACCATCCTAAACCACTGATACAAGGCAGGATGGATCAATATTTTTTGTTATTTAAGACAAATTCTGATCCTACCACCCAAATCTTGCAGTCAAAATCAAGACTCAAGCCATTTTTCCAGTCTTCAATTGTCCAATTTTGGTGAGCCTGTGTGAATTGTATCCTGAGTTTCCTGTTCTTAGCTGACAGGCGTGACACCCAGTGTGGTCTTCTGCTGCTGTAGTCCTCTGTTTTAAGGTTTGACGTGTTTTGCATTCAGAGATGCTCTTCTGCAGTGCAAAGTTACTTGAGTTACTGTTGCTTTTCTATTAGCTTGAAGCACTCTGGCCATTCTCCTCTGACCTCTGGTATCAACAAGACATTTTCTCCCAGAGAACTGCCACTCACTGGATATTTCCTCTCTTTTGAACCATTCTCTGTAAACCATAGAGATGGGTGTCCAGGAAAATCCAAGTAGATCAGCAGTTTCTGAAATACTCAGAGCAGCCCATCTGGCACTAACAACCATTCCATGTTCAAAATTCCTTAAATCACAATTCTGTTGCTTGGTTTAAACTTCAGCAGGTTGTACCATGTCTACATGCCTAAATGCACCGAGTTTCTTCCATATGATCGACTGATTACACAACAGTTGAACCGGTATACCCAATAAAGTGGCTGGAGAGTGTACCTTAGTATAGCACCCATATGTCATTATTCAATGTCAAATATTTAGTGCTCTCTGTAATGATTTCTCCTGTATGTGCTGGCCTTGGATTCTCCTGTTTTATTGCAAAACGTAAGGGGAAAAATTCACAGTACTCAGTCAGTTAAAAAAACATTTAAAATTCAGCCAAAGCAGCCTGAGTTAACCAAATCAGAAAGGTTTTTTCAAGTGTTGAAGTATTTTTTGTACAATATTCAAGTTGAGTGATTCCTGTTGTGAAAAAAGAGACAAGACTGACTGCGCTTGATCCCGCTGCAGGGGACTCTCGTTTATTCATTCAACAAACATAACACATCAAGTCTCATTCTGAGAGAGCCCCGGAGTTCCCAAATCTAACATTCTTTATAGGGTTAAAAGACGTCATATCCTTGACAAGGCAATAAATGTCAGCAATACACACAAATACATAATCATCTGACCTTGCACTCCAACGCCAAGCAAGTCAATATTATCTGTTTAATTTAGATGATTATTCTTAGGAACTGCACAGACTGCACATCTTAGATAAATACTTTACCTTAAAATAAATACTCTGATCATTCCCAGAAACTGTACATAACCTCATAGATTTTCTGAAGGAATCAATTTCCAGCATTCCCTGGACAGTGTTTCCTTGCTGTGGTCAAATACTCTCTGGTAGGTAGCCAAAGGTTTTTTGCTTTTATCGCTGGGCCAACAATCCATGAACAAAAAATGTACAAATGACAGCCAGTATCAAGATGCCAGCACAAAGCTTTGGCCTGTATAATGGCCACTATGGACAGGAATGATTACAGTGACCAGTGAGCACTATAAATATTTTTTAAATACTTTGAGTAGGTGGTGAGACACAAAATGTTCTTTTACAGTACATAAAGAACAACCGTGCCTTTCTAAATTAAAGTTTGGGAAAATGCCACTTCCAATTATTACATGTAATCATCAGTTCAAAAATGTATCACTGTTGTCCAAATGGATTCCTCTAAACAATAACAGCACTTGATGGAGGCATGGAAAAACCTGCAGAGAAACTAAAAACGGCTTCCAGCAGCGATACAAATAATTCTATTTGGATTTTTCCACAGACCTTCAACAATTACGGAAGAAAAAACACTGCAATTATTATTCAATTTAGCAATTTTATCCCAAAGGAAAATTTACATTTTCAAAATAATGCTTGAATCTCAAACAACATGGGCACTATTTAGTTTTAACAAACAGACATGGAAGGTTGAGCATGTCTTGTTGTCCTTATTTTCAGACTGATTGTTGACTGATGCTCAGCACTGAGCTGGGTTCGTGCCAAATCAGACAGCACAGATTGCAGTTCAGTTGAGGCAATCAATAGTATTTGAAACACTGAAAAGCGAAGAGGTCTGCTGCTGTGTACGGCAGGAAAAAACATACATCTGGCAATGAATGCACAGGAAGAAAGGCTCGACATTGTTGTGAATGATTACCTCCAGTAGACTGCATGATGGAACTATACAACAGACAGTGCATGTTCTATTTCTAACAAAAACCTTCAAAAGACTGGCCTTCATCAAGAAGGGAGTTTACTGATTTCTAATATATAGTCAGATAGCAGCTGCTACAGTTTCTTAATAGGTTTTAATAATTCTTATTTGCCTCCGTGTTTCACGGTGGTATTCTGAATGTTTAGACAGAGTATCGGGTATCTCTGCAAGTATTGATTAGGCTTCATTTGCATTCTTCAGTTTCAGAGAGACCAAAGTCTTAGCAACACAACAACAACAAAACAGTAAATCTCTGTTTTCACAGTCTGTTGTGATTTTTCCCGCCTGTAGTAAGCTTGTCTTCCACAGGGGGTAATATGCACTTCTTGTAGTGTAACAGCCATTACGTTGTAACAAGGGGAATGGTCCTGATTTTTCATCCTTTCTCAAAATTACACTGACTACAGCGTACAGTTTTAGCACAAAAGCAGCTATGATTTTGCCATTAAGCCATTCATCTATTCCCATATGCTGCAGTTAAAATGTGATTTAAGAAGCCCATTCAATGTGGGCGAGAGTAACACAGAGCGACAGAAACCGGCACAGAGAGGCATAAAAAGATGATATAAAGAGAGAAAGAGCCTCAAGCAGGAGGAGGAGGTAAAATAAATAAAATAGAGGAAAGGAGAGAGAAAAACAATGAAAAGCTAGACGCTAAGCTATTTGCTGTGCTATATTGATCTCTGGTTTCTGGAATAGCAACAGAGACTGTGTATTGAAAACATGAAAAAAACCCACAGAAAGCAATATGTAATCCTAAATATTGCATGAGAAATTTCAAGTCAAAGGTAGCTTTCACATAACAGGTGAATATTCAATATAATATAGAGTTTGCCTCTGTTACAGAAATTGAGCTTTAACAAAGAGATGAAGGAAACCAGAAGGGAGGACTGTGACCTGTGGATATAACTTCGCCAATGAGAAAGCAGATCTGGCTCGTCGGACAAGGAGAAAAAATAGGGGGAATTGTACTTGGCTGTGATAAATGGAATCGCCCAATAATTACTTTCTCAAACTACCAGTGTGGATCTACACCCCTCTCCTCCCCCCAGTACTCAAAGGTGTAGACAAAGACAAAGAGAGAGAACTTAAGAAGAGAGCACAAATGACAGTGGCAGAGAAAGAAAGGGAAAGAGAAAAAGAAGAATTGGGACATAAAGTCTCAGGCTGCAAATGAGCTCATTTACTTGCTCTCATTTCCCAACATCTTGCAGGTTTAACCTGCGACTTCGTGAAAGGAATACATCTGCTCAGCACGCACACCATAACTCTTTGTAACATTTGGCCACCTCAGTGAAAATGCCATTAAGATTTGCAAAACTGTGTTCAGGCATTAATTGGTGAGAAGAAAAAACGCCTCATTACTGTGTATATGGATTAAATGGACAAAAATATTGGACCATACCTCTTAATCATTAAATTCAGATGTTTCATTCAGTCCCACTGCCACAGATGTGTAAGTCAAGCACCATGAAGTCTGCCTTCTAAAGAGCTCACTGTATTCCAGTGCAGCTCTGTAATAGGATGCAAGTGTGACAACAAGTCAGTTCATGAAATTTCTTCCCTGCTAGATATCCCACGATCAACTGTAAGTGGTATTTTTGCAATGTGAAAGTGTTTAGGAACCTCAAAAAGTCATCCACAAAGTGGCACAGCATATGAAGTTACAGAACGGGGTTGCTGAGTGCTGAGGTGCACTGCTGGTAAAAGTCATCAATGGTCTGCTGACTCAATAACTGCAGAGTTCCAGACCTCCTCTGACACTAACATACGCAGAGAAACTGTGTGCTTGGAGCTCGGCATGAGGTTTCCTTGGCCAAGCAGGTGCACACAAGCCTTACAGTACATCACCAAACACAATGCGAAGTGTCAGTTGAAGTGGTGTAAAGCACACAGCACTGGACTTTGGAGCTGTGGAAACATGTTCTGCTCCTCTATCTGACAGGCTGATGGGTGAGTCTATATTCGGAGAATGCCAGGAAAATGTTGTCTGACTGCATTGTGCCAACTGTAAGGTTTGGTTGAGGAGGGATAATGTTATGGGGTTGTTTTTCTGGGGTTGGCCTGGGCCCCTTAGTTCCAGTGAAGGGAAATGTTAATGCTTCAGCTTACCAAGATATTTTGGTCAATTCTATGCTTCTAGCTCTGTGGAAACATTTCAGGGAAGGCCCTTTTCTGTTCCAGGAAGGTCCAAAAAGGCATGGAAGAATGATTTTGGTGTGGAAGAGCTTGACTGGCCCACAGAGCCCTGACCTCAACACCATCAAACACCTTTAAGATGAACTAGAATGGAGGCTGTGAGGCAGGCACTCTCATCCAACATCAGTGTCTGACCCCACAAATGTTCTTCTGGCTGAACAGGCAAAAATTCCAACAGAGACACTTTAAAATCTTGTAGAAAACATTCACAGAAAAGAGGAAGCTCTTAAAGCAGGGGTCAATCCAGTATTAGTGCCTATGGATTTAGAATAGGATGTCATAAAAACTCCTGTAGGTGTAAAATGTAAGTGGCCCTAAACCTTTGTCCATATAGTGTATGTCAAAAAACAGTAGGTATATTGTGCATGTACTTTCATGTACCCTTTGACATCATGTTCTTTTGTTTTGTTGGACATATTTACCTTTGTATCTACCTTAAAGACCTTTTTCCCACCACAACATTTTACACTTTGAGAAATCTTTTACATGTGAATAAACATGGTTTTTGTGATGTTACCATAGACAGCTAATAAAAAGACAGACAAGACAAGCCAGTGCTGAAATGCTTTAAATCCCTTCATTCCTTTGAATTCAAAAACTGGGGGTGACTCATTTGGTTGTAAAGGAAGTCTGATTGTACAGAAGTCTGTAAGAAAATTATCTGATTGCTCATTTAATCTCTGACCTCTAGAAACTCTTTCCTGATGAGCTGAAGCCCTCTGTCCCCAATTTCATGTCTTAATGAATAAAACATGTCCATTTTGTAAACTGTACTCCTGTGTACAGGAAAATAGACAATAAAACATGCTGTGAGATGTGTTAATTTGGGACTGACAATTTCTCAAAACATTTTAAAAAAGAATTATAAAAAATGTCAAGTCATGGTGAAACTGGAATGGGAATTCCCAAACCAAAGAGTGACATCACAGAGACTGCATCCATCTTTTATATGCAGTCTCTTTTTCTGCATGTGTCTCTTCTTAAAGTTGTCCCTTGAGAAAATCTTTGAACTGGACTAAAAGTAATTCACTTTAATTATCCGTTTGACTGACATTTACCAGCAGCATCCACCTTTTTTTTTTGTAAACATCTAGTTGATGAGAGATTTGAGAGACTAGAGAATGCGTATGAATAACTGATATAAAGGACAAGGGAAACTAAAAAAAAGAATGAGGTACGAAAAACCATTTCTAAGGATATTGGGGAAAGAAAAAAAGCACAGAAAGGAAACATTCAAAGGGGTTCCACATCAGTGACACTGTTCATAAAAGGCATAATGTAAGTAAATACATTAAAGAATAAATGTATAAAAATATCTTCTTACAGGAGGTCCAGAGGGTCCTGGAGGCCCTTTACTTTCCTGAGAGCAGGTGCAGGCATGAGGCATAGGAGGACACTGCTCTTCAACCCTCTGAAAACACACGCAGTGTACAGAATGAACGTGCAGTTCGTTTTGTTAATATTCAGGTCAGACATGAGCTGCATCACTAAAAACACATGTAATATGCCTAGACTTTGCCAGAAAAACGATAACAATTGTAAAACATGTCTGTCAGTGCCCAACTTGTCTTAGGAGTTTGGATCAGAGTTAAATTTACAGCAGAGTATAACTGGTGTTTTTGCCTGGTTACCTTGACAACTAATACATTATAAAATGATTTCTCGTGTCTTTACTAAATGCGGAACTGGCCAGTTAAACATGTAAAAATATATATTTTTCTTACAGCAAGCACATCTTTCATCTTAAGAAGAATTAAATTTGCAATTTACAGTTTCTTTATTTGTACACAACTGCAGAATTATTTACAAAATGTAAATGCAAACAATGCCATTACTTAGGTTTAACTTACCTTAGTAAATTTAATATACACTATTTATTTTTTTAAAGCACCAGTGTGTAAGTTTTAAGGTAATCTTTTATCAGAAATTGAGTCTAACACATATTTATATTTTTTAGAGTTTAAAATCAGTCTAGTATAATTATTGTGTTTATTTGTTCACTTACAATAAGATGTTTATATACACAACGTTAGTGGGTTCCATTCCACAGGAATTAATTTGTTGCACCACCATGTTCCTATAGTAGCTCAGAATGGACAAACAGACTTTAACACTAGGTTTTGCATTTCTGTTAATGACGTTACAGAACAATGCAGAATGGCTATCATTACTTGTCGGCTATAATCTTTTACTTTTTGTGGCAAAAAAAAGGAACTTCTACTTCCTAAATCTTATTCATTTCAAATGCATTTTTAATTCTTAATTATACCTACACACAAACCTCTGGACTGTAAATACTAATGGATGTGGTCATGGAAGACTCCATTTTGTCCCTTGATTGTTCTCTATTCAATTGTTGCAATCTGCATTCTCAATGGTAGATGCCACTAAATATTACAGACTGGTCCTCTGAATATGCTTTTTGTCTGCCTAATTTTTATTCAATTATTTGTATTTTACTCTTATAAGTAAGGGACACACTATCGAACACAAAGATCAAAGTTCAAATCAAGTTCAAACTTTAGTAATGTTGTGATTTTTATTTCATTTATGTTGTGCTTAGACTTTAATTCCTGTAGACGCTTCATGATGCTTTCAGTGTTTGTGTGGCCGAGAACAGAGAACATACATGTACTAAAAAATTTAATTTAAAATTAGGAGACCCCCACTTACTTTAGCATAGTATTATATTAAGCTTGTGTGACTCATCCTTTGTGTACAACTTAGTTTAAAACAGCACCCTCAACATAAACAAATCAATAAAACTCACCACCTTCATTTTACTTTAAATTATTTTTCTGAGGCCAAAATGCTATGCACATTAAACTGAGCATAACAGCAACACCTTTCAACACACAGTGATATTTTATTGTACTGGTTTGAACCCTATTATATATACAGATAAATAATTAACAAGTATCTCAGTGTTGTTGTGTGGATATGTTTTATGCCTGGGGTGTTAACTGATTGGTGTTTCCATAAAGGCAGACTTACACTTGACTTTTTATGTATGCAAAAGACACGACTGATCTAATTAGGAGTACTTCTTTTATATTAACCTAAATTAATTAATTATGCATTTTGGCTTTTGGTTCCTGCCTTCATTATAGGTCAGTTTGATTGTTACCACACTTATGACTCCAGTTATTTGAGATTTTAATAGTCTGAAGATAATGCACAGAAGAAGAGAGGTGAGGTACAAAATTATGCAATGAATTAAGTTTAACCGAAAGAGTACAGGGAGAAGTGTTAGTTTCTTACCAATGCTGGCAGCTCACAACACTTATCTCTGCTGGCCCAGGAGGTACTGCAGATAATGTCAAACATCTGGAGCTGGAACTGTAAACAAATATACATCTATGAGTACATGTGAATATATACAATGAACAAATTCTATTAGTGCCAATATTACAATATTATTCAAAATGCAGAAGGAAAAAGAGAAGTAACATTAGAAATGAATATTAGCCAGGATTTTATGTAATGCTGTGGATATGTCTGTGTTTCAGTGTCGATAAAAAACAAGAAGAGAAATGGTTTGGCTGCTTAGAAGCTTTAATAATGGGCTGCAATGTGCTGGAAGAGAGATACATGAAGTACGGCTGATTGCTTTAATAAGCAAATTGGATGTTCTGAATGCTCCACTAGTTTTGGCCTGGGTATAAATTATGTCATGGGCTTACGTCTGATTCATTTCTTAATTTTAGCTTCAAAACTTTAGAGAGGTCTTGCCTACATAAACTGTTTATTTTATTAGAAGAGCATTTACAGTTGAACCATCCAGGAAACAGACATTACCACTACCTCAACCTTCAACAAGATCTATTTCGAATGCAATGTATATATAATAAGAGACACAACCTAAATTATGGGAAAAAACCCTCTTAGACTAAATTACAGTGAAGCAGTTTCACATAGGAACCTGAGCACATGACTGCAGACTTGGATGAGATTCTGTTCACTAGTGGAATCTGGATGATAACTGTTTCTCTTTACTCAGATGGAGTAATAAAGGATTCTGATTCTGATTATTTATACAATCATTAGCTTTAGTATGGTTTATATCTTGACCGGGTCTGCTGCACAAATGTTTTCAATACAGGTCAGGTCAGGTCATTCTTTAGTAAGAAATCACAAAAAACTTGATTTAAGCATCCCAGTTTCAGTTAAATGAAGCAAACTTAAAAGACACCCAACACCCTAAGTCACGTAATATTTATTACATGGCAAATAATATCATAGTTAGTTCAATATATTGGGATAACTTACTGCAATAAATGAAACTATGGCTCCTGTGTTTTTAATTCGTAAAGAGCCCTGTGCTGCCCTGAAGTCCATGTGGAATTGTTTTATCCTAGTAATTATAGTCCTTCTATTGCAGCACCTCAGGGGGTCTTGGATTTTAAGAGCCTATACTTACAGCAAAGCTGGAACTAATGTTGAGACCAAAAGATATGAATTTGCTGTGAACAGTTTGGGGGGTTGACCCATTTTCATGGAAATCTGAGCTCATTGAGTGAAACATCAATAGAAATATCATATGTTTCACTGTATGATTTCATTAAACTCATACTGAGTCATACTGTCACGTTTGTCCTCCTTTAAATAAGCTAAAATATGGAGGACATTATGAAAAGCTACAGCAATTGACTGAAAAAGAACTGTTGATGAAGCTCAAGACAAACAGATGCACAATCAATAAAACTGTTTGACTAAGCCGAATAATTTACATAACTTGACATTGAAATTTCATTTTCTAATAAATTGCTTTCTACAAAGACTGTTCCCAACCTTATGGATACACAATTATTTTTAATAAATAGCCATCTTTTTCACTGTCCAGTAAAAAGCAATCTGGTAAGTAGAAAAATGTCATTTTCTTTCTTGTTCTTCTTAAAGATTCCCCAAAGAGCATTTTTAGCTGGTATTTTTCTTTGGAAGAGCTCAGCCGTATACATTTACTAAAAGCTGTGCTTAGCATTCCCAAAGGCTCAGGTTATCGCACCTTCCGCCCTCGCTGTGTCTGCCAAAAGTTTTTGACTGCCTGTGCTATTTAATGGGTAGAGCACAGCTAACACAGAATGTATAAAACACTTTGTGCATTTCCACTCGCAATAAATAAAATGAACTCCTACTGAGTGACTTAATGAAATGGTTGTGAATATTTATGTTTGCCACTTAGCAGGCCATAATTATGTGTGCACACACACACATACACATATCCAACACACACCTAGCTGACCAGTCATTTCTTGTAATTTGAAACAGATTGTGAAAGAACTCTGGCATGCTGCAACTTCAGCTTTGTCAGTGCCTTTATTTTTCAAGCCCTTCTATCGTCTACTAACTTGGCAGCCTTTCTATAAGTTACTTCCTCTCCAGAATTTTTGTGATGAGATATAACATGACACCTGCATTTGTGAATGTGTTTTCTAGTCAGTCGGCATTTATCAGTAATACAAAAAAGTATTCATACTGACCGGAGCAGAGCTGTCTCGTCTACCTCTGGATCGGACCATCCTTCCAAGGATCTCCATTCCATCTGTGGTGATGTTACCAGCTGCACTAATAGATTTCTCTCCAGCCACAGAGCAATCCAAAACCACCTTCACAGATGTCTTGCTGATGGTTACATGGAGCTTTAGGGTAGAAAGAGAATAGGGTGCATTAGAAATACTTTAGACTATTCCCCAAATTACACGGGAGGTGCCTGAAATCACTCATTCCTCACTATATGGTGGACCACAGTGTGAGTTTACTATTTTGTAGGGATGTCTCAGTATCTTTATACCCTATATAGTGGACTCAATCTTTGGTCATTACCTGAACATTGTACACTTTTATACACTGACCTGAAAAAATGACAAATGAATGAAAGGGGTGAGAAGTGAGAGACTGTCACAAAGAATATGTATTTATTAATTTAGAAAAAGATAGCACAGCTATAATGCAATTTCTGAAAGTTTTATTTCATTGCTTAGATTAGTTCCCCATATAGTGCTCAACGCAGAACTCACTGAATAGGGAGCAGGGGGAAATAATTGTGTGAATGATTTTGGACACTACCAAGGAAATGTAAAGCTTTCAGACAAAAAAAAAGTTGTGAAAAAAGTTATTTTTGGACTAAAGTGTATTAAAATCTAAAAAACCACAAATAGTTTAAAGAGATACAAATGTACAGTCTGGACTGTCTTAGCAAGTGTACTGTTTAAACACTCAATCCTCATATAGTCTGCAGTACCATCCATTATTCCCTTAAATATATACAAACCTAATTTCCAGAAAAGTTATTTTCCAAAATACAATAAAAACAAAATCTATCATATTTTAATTTACACGGACATTTATTTAACTGATAAAAGTGGAAAGAAAAATTCTTAATTGTTTTACTGACCAATTTAATTTTATTTTGTTACCAGGCACAAATTTAAAATCTGATGGCTACAACACACTCAACTAAAAATTGTGACAGAGGCATGTTTACCTTTTGTTACATCACCTTTCCTTTTAATAACACTTTTTGGAAAGGGTTATTATCATTTTGGAATTGAGGACACTAATTGTTGTAGTTTTCTAATTAGAAATCTTGTCCATTTTTGCTTGATGTAACACTTTAGCTGCTCAACAGTTTGCGGTCCATTGATTGAGTCTCCTCTTCATGATGCACAATACAGAATGTGGTATGGCATTGTCCTGCTGAAGTAAGCATGTATCTACCTTATGTTGCATGGCAGCATATAGCTCTCTAAAATCCTAGTAAACACCAATGGTACCTTCACATACATTCAACTCAGCACTGATGCACCCCATACCGTCACAGATGCTGGCTGCTGCACCTTTTGCTGTTAACAATCTGGATGGCCATTTTCATCTTTGGTACAGAGTTGACGCATGGCTTCCTCCTTGTGTAATACAGTTTTAAGTTGCATTTCTGGATGCAGCAATGGAATGTGTTAAACGACATTTTGTTTTCAAAGTTCTTTCAAGTCCAGGTGGCTATATTTGTCACAGCAGAATGATGGTTTCTTTGGCACTTTTGCCTAAGACCTCAAAGATCCCAGGAATTCAATAGGCAATTCTGACCTTGTCCTTTATGTGCTGAGATGTTTCTGAATTCTCTGAATCTTTTCATAAGGTTATGCACTATAGATGCTGAAAGACCTAAATTCTCTGCAGTCTTGTATTGAGAAATGTTCCTTTAGAATTATGTAGCAATTCTCTTATGTATTTTGGCCTGAAGGGGTGAGCTATGATCTATCCCTGCTTGCAAAGACTAAACCTTTGATAGATGCTTCTTTTTTACCCAATCATGATACCTCACCTGCTAATTTGTGTATATTTACAAACTATAATTAAGTTTGTTAGTAAATGATTACAAATATTTTCTTTGTGATTTTGTCAGGTAAATCAAGGTTCACATCAATTAGAGTTTTGCTGTTCTTTTATTTTGGAAAAGATCCCAACTTTTCTGGAAACAGGGTTTGTACTACTAGACCTAGACACAAACAAATAAACAGAAGTCAAACAAGTTGCAGATTTTAAGTGCAGCACCATCACTGATCATAGTATAAAATAGTATAGTATATACCATAGCCATAGTATAAAACATCTGACTTTCTTGTGTGTGAATATTTCCCATTAGTGTCTTAACAGTAGGCAACCTCTTTACTTACTAATCACAGTGACAGTGAGTTATTTTGTGTATTCTACTGAAGCCAGTCTAAAAGCATCTACACACATAAACTACCCTGTCCAGTCAGGGTGCTGGATGCTTGTGAGCTTAAACCTTTGCCAGGGCCATGAACCATGAAATTCAACTGGTCACACAGTTAATGAGCAGAGAGGGCAGCGTCATTGTGAAGGACAAGAATAAACTAGACAATTAACATCTGCATTATTCACAATAACAGGAACTATTTTGCTCTTTCAGACCATTTCAAACTGTTTAAGCGTGTTTTAAGTCTGAAGCACCACAAATGCATATGCACCTCTAAACACGCACACAGATCCACATAAACTACATATAATGTGGAGTTTGACAAAGTTCATATTTAAGTGTCAGAGCCGATTCATCAGCTGACATCTAAGCACCTGCTTACAATGACTTTCTGTTCTCATCCTCTTTTCTGCACACTTCACTGGGCATGAAGGGTTTGTGTGTTTGTGATATAAAGGATGATGAAATCCTCTGAGGTGCAGACATTTTGCCAGTATTTTGTGGCATTTGGTTTCAGTTAAGGTTAACCTTAGTGTTTAGGGAATAAATACGGGGCACCGAAAGGTGCATGAATGTGTGTGTGCATGTGCGTATGCGTGCGCGTGTGTGTGTGTGTGTGTGTGTGTGTGTGTGTGCAAAAAATGTCACTCACTCTCTCTCAGTTAAGCTGGTTCCACCACTTGCTAAGGCAGTGACTATTTTTCAGGCTTGTGGAGGTTTTGTCTTGAAAACTAATGACTGAAACATTCCTCTGTTCTTAAACTTCATTTGAGTATGAAATCTGAATAGCCTGGCTAACAGTTGCAGGAAGTGTACGATTGTCTTTGAGCAGGCTTAAGTTATGTAAATACTCTGTGAAAGAAGAGCAAATGTCAGAACACATTTGCTGAACAGCAATCTTGAAATAGCAGGCTATCGCCTGCTGAAGATTCAGCATTTTAATATCTTTTTTATTTTATATGCATGAATGGCAAACATAATGGAAATTTTTGCTCCAGATAGCCACTGGCTGCCCTAAAATATTAGCCAATATAATTTCCTGACCTAGACCAAAGGCTAGTGGAGATTAGCCGAAGTTTCTCTCAGTGCTTTCTCAATTGTTTGATGAAAATGTAAGAAACATGATGTGAAATATACAAAAAAAATCATCTTTGTATTATAATAAAGTCTGTGTTCACAAATAATCTCATTCACTCATCAGCAAAATACCAGTCCCCTAGTAGATCACAGCTGGTCACTAGTGGTTCCATAGTTAACGGTCTTGTACACTCATGGGCCACATTATTAAATACACCTTGCTAGTACCTAGTTGGAAACCATTTCGCCTTCAGAACTGCCTTAATTCTTTGTGGCATAGATTCAACATAGTGCAGGAAACATTCCCCAGAGGTCCATGTTGACATGACAGCATCACGTAGTTGCTCCAGATTTGTTGGCTGCACATTGATGATGCAAATCTCCTGTTCCACAACATCCCAAAAAGCTCTCTATTGGATTGTAACTTTGGAGGCCATTTGAGCACGCTGAACTCATTGTTGCATTCAAAAAGCCAGTCTGAGAAAATTTGAGCTTTGTGAGATGGTGTGGAAGAAGCTAGATGGGTACTCTGTCATCATAAAGGGATGGACATGGTCATCAACAGTACTCAGGTTGGCTGTGGCATTTAAATGATGCTACACTGGTACTAAGGGGCCCAAAAAGTGCCAAGAAAACATCCTGACCTGCACACTGTTACACTACCACCACCAGCCAGAACCAATGATACATGTTAGGATGGATTTATGTTTTAATTTTGTTCACACCAGATTCATACCTTGTTTATATCGAGTGGTTATTTGAGTATCTGTTACCTTACTATCAGCTTGAAGCAGTCTGGCCATTCTCCTCTGACTTCTGGCATCAACAAGACATTTTCGCCCAGAGAACTGTAGCTCACCGGATGTTTTATCTTTTTTGACCATTCACAGTAAACCCTAGAGATGGTTGTGTTTGAAAATCCCAGTATATCAGCAGTTTTGAAATTCTCTGTCTGGCACCAACAACCATGCCACATTCAGAGTCACTTAAGTGACCTTTCGTCCCAATTCTGTTGCTCAAGTTGAACTTCAACAGGTCCTCTTGACCATCTCTACATACCTAAATGTATTGAATTGCTGCCATGTGACTGGCTGATTAGATATTTGTTTTAATGAGCAGTTGACTAGGTCAACATAACATAATGGTTGGTGAGTGCAGTCATAAGTCTAACACAGGAAAATAAAGTAAAACAAAAGTCTTGACAACAAGAAATGATGATGAAATTTAAGAAATACAACTCTTGTAATGCTTTTTGCATTTCACTATTCCTTGCAGGTCAGATGGTTGGCTAGAGCCATTCGCAGCCAATACTACTGCCATCAGAAGATAAATTACCCTCTCGCTGTCTCCTTTTTTCTTTCTCTCTCACACCCACACAAACACACCTATACAGATAAACATTCACAAGCTGGTATTTTCTAATGCCACTGCTGTCTTAAACATCAGCTGTATCTGCAATATAAAGTACCTAATTTATTAGTATCTCTGTCTGCAGATGGTTTTATTTATTTTAACAGAGTTTGTTTTCCTTCATTGTCAGACATAAGAAAAATTATATTCTATACAAGTGACACTGCTACATTATCTTTGTCATGTCGCACATATGACTTGGGTGATAAGGAGTCTCACAAATTTAAATCTGCAGGTCTTTGACAGGAGAAAAACAAAAACCTAAACACAACTATGAGCTATCAATATTATCATTACTTTTTATGAATTCCAAAATAAAGCAAAATATACACAAATGGAAGCTAGTACTTTATTTTTGTGAGTTCATGGCTCCACCACCCAGTAAATTAGGCTGGATTATTGTTTTCCCACAGTGCTATGATCTCAAAGTTAAATTGACTTTTGACATTATGGTCATAAAAAACATTCTTTATCTTTTTCTGGACATTTGTGCAAAATTTTGTTATAACTGGCGCATGACTTCTTTGCTTAAGGCCAAAAACCTGATTTGTGAATTCACAGTGACCTTAACCTTAAATCCATTAGTTCATCTCTGAGTCCAAATGAATGTTTGCATTAGATGTAACAAAATTCCTCTCGGGCAATTTGAAAAACATAATGGCTCCGTGTCCTGACAGTGAAAAAGGAAATATTAAAAAAAACAAAAAACAAAGAGAGATGAAGAGAGGCCGAACGAATATATGCAGATCATCTCATCTCAAAACACAACATTAAATAAAGTCTCTGATACAGCAATGAAACCGGAAAACTGGTACACAAACATGCACACACTTAAATATACACTTGAACTGTTATGACAGTTTTTAAACATACTGTGTGAGATAATGTGGCTAGCTGTAGTGGATGCAATCAGTATTTATGTTGTCTCCTGTGTCACTGACCTGCACTAAAAATGTCCAAGCACTGTGTGTGCATGTTTGTGTGCATGAGAAAGAGAAAGAGACTGATTTAGTAAATAATTAGCAGCATTTTAACATTAATAAAGTTACCTCCTTCCGTTCAGTTTGTCTCTGGTTTCACATTTCATCCAGAGATGACTACACAAGTGTATTTTAGATGGAGAAAGTGTTGGTGTTGTATGCGGATTTTATATGTAGTTGCAACAGAAAAAGGATGTATCTTATATCTTACACAATGTATTTCTAACATTAAAAAAAACATGCAGTGTTGAAAGGCAACTCAAAGACAATAGAATAACTTTCAAAGACAATTGTAATAATATAAGTGCAATATTTTTGCAACACAAAGATAGGCACAAGGATTTTCTAACTTAATTTGCAATAAGCTGATCATAGACTGCTACTTAATCCAGACGTCATTTGTTGGTTTGGAATTAGTTAAAATACAGCTGTTCAAAACCCAATCCAATACCATATTACAATATTCAGTGTGTAAATTTCTTGTTGAAAAACAACCACCAAAATTATTACCCCTCCTATCTGACCAATCTACAAAATGAGAAGATTTTTAACAGGAGGTAACCATCAGAATTTCCTGGTTTATTGTAACTTAATGGCTGGTAAAAATGAAACCTTCAAATTTAAAATTAATCATTTATTTGAAGAACAGAGGGCAAGAGGATATGTGAGAGACAGGGGAGTAGACATGCTTCAAAGTTTCACTGGTTAGAGGTGAGACTGTGGATGTTGCAGTATTTTTCAAACACTGCAATTCACAGTCTCACTGGTGTTGGATCAGTTGTGGCATCAGTCAGCTAAACATAATTACTAAAGAAACAAAAAACAATCATCTCTCTATTTTAAGCCCTTCAAACAAGACAAAAATGGACAAAGCATGGCTTCATGAAATTAATGATGTAGATTTTTGGCTTCATATGACTTCGTACCCCTAGCTCAAAGGTGAAAATCCATTGATTATTATAGTGATTATTACATTGCACCTATATTCCACCTATTGCATCTTACTTCCTAAAGGAGACTTTTAGTCTCTTCACTACGATTCACCTGATCTGGACTGAAACGTGATGTGACTTAAAAGTCTTTTGTTACAGGCAGAAGCCAGAAAAGAGAGCCCAGACACCAAAACATGTTCTTTACGCCAGCTTTTTTTAGACAATCTATTAATCTTACTGTGAAGAATCTTAACTGGACATATATCCAGAAAATATGCAGACTGCTGTCAAAACTTTCCTACTAAATTGATGAAGTGTGCAAAATCGAGTCGTTTGCTATGCAATTAGAAGGATGCTCACTGGACATACAGTGAAACTTGGAGGTATAAATAATGTAAATAGAAGACAGCATGGTGTATGAAAAAGGTAAGTGGCAGAGGTACAAGTCACTACTTGCTTTCAGAACATAAAATCATTGAGAAAACAAGATGCAGAAATCTGGAAGTCGGACTTTTAGCGTTGAACTGAAGTGACAGGTAACCATAACGGCAACTAACCTTGTGATAAAATTATGTGTCATGATTCCCCATAAAAATATTGTCAGAGGATTTTTAAACCAGATAACCTGCTCCACCTAAGTAGACAAGTTCAATAAAATTCAGTCTTGACTACAGGTGTGCAATTTAATATACATCCCTCAGTGAAAAGAGACTTTGAAAAGCTTAAATAAAAGGACCATTGAAACAATCACACTTTACTAGGCAGTGTTGACATTTTGCTTCAACTGGCTAAATTATCAGAAAAGAGACCTAATCACTAAATCAGCCACATAACCATATGGTACAAACCAGACTTCGGTCAGCTCAAACATTCATTTGTAGTTGTTGCCTTTGTTTGTCATTTTTTCCTCTTTTTAGGGACCTAGCAACATTTATGGA
The DNA here is from genome assembly GCA_015106775.1 of Etroplus canarensis. Classification (NCBI taxonomy): domain Eukaryota; kingdom Metazoa; phylum Chordata; class Actinopteri; order Cichliformes; family Cichlidae; genus Etroplus; species Etroplus canarensis. The sequence goes on along the minus strand of VUQH01081117.1, from coordinate 3,715 downwards.
TATGGACATAAAATAATAATTTAATCAATCAACAAATCAACAGTGATTTTTGAATTACACTTTGTGAAATACTGTGCATTACTGGAGAAAGCACCAAAACTACTAAAGGCAATTTCCTGAGTGTAAAATTTTTACAGTGCACCAGGACAGTTTGATGTACTGCTAGTAACTTTTATTGTGAGGCATTTAATCATGTGGGACTCAAAAACAGTGTCTACACCTAGAGCACAACAAGGTTTAAAGCAATGTGTGACTTGTAGTGAGGTTAACTTTCACTTTTCTTTTCTAAGTCTAATGTGATTTCCCTCCTGTGATTAATAAAGTATTCTGATGTTTTAAAAATGACTGATATCCATTTCTTCCTCAGCTCTCCTTGGCCCCCTTTATCTGTTTCTGTTGTGCCCCTCTCTCAGTTGAGTGTCTGTTTCTGTGTGTGCTTCCATCAGTGAAAAATCCCGCTGGTATTGCTGCTTTCACATGAGGAGCCTTCATATGGTAATCCCTTCATAAAGGACACACACACACGCTTCTTCTATTCACTTGTCATTGTGTCTAAATGGAGAGGAAGACTTCCTCTGGTCAGACAGTCCTCTGCATCTGTTCCCTCTCTCAACATTGTCATGTTCGCCAACAAAAAGGCAAAGAACAGTGGAGAAGACAAAAGGCACAGAGAATGATGGACAGCTACTCCATGACATTTTGAGAACTGAGATAAAGAAAGACATACAGACAGTTAGTGGGATGCTGTTGAGTTGTTTTCAGCAGAAATCCACATAACATCCAAGTAAAGAACTACACAACATACTGTAAGCTCTACTGCTACAAAAACTATAAATAGGGACTTTGCTTGGACTACTATTCATCTGTCAAACAAATATTAACCATTTGATAAAATAATAGTTGCCATTTTCATCAGCCCAGTTGAATTAAAACAGCTCCAGAACAGCAAAGCTCATAAAAGGACATGTCTATAAAGACAAAGGGCCTGACAATCGTTTGCTATTTTTATTTTATGTGAGTTAACATTGTTTTGCAGTGTGAATTAGTCATTCACTGGGCCTAGTGAGGCTAAAGCAATGTCATTATTTATGCAGCCGGGGTATTTGCATCACTATTTATTCCAGCCATTATTTTTTTCTCAAAATACCTTCTTTTCTCAAGTGATTGAAAATGGTCTTCTTTTAAAAGGATGTTATCAAAATTTGCTAGTTTCACTCAGTCAGATTAATTAGATACAAAAAGATGTGTATAAAAACATTTACACATACTCCAAGTGATTTAGGTTCAAGTGAAATGTTTTTGGAAGAAAATCATTTGTAAGGACAAATAATATTGTCTCTAGTGGCCCAGTTGGAGTTCATCTTAGTTAAAGTAACAATAATAACAGTAACAACATAAACTACCAAAGATTTTGCCTTTCTTGTGATTAAAAGCTTGTCCTAATTGTGTACTCAAAAAATGAACTTTTTAGAGTGATTGTTCACAAGTGATTTATGCTGCACTGATTACAAAAGAGTGTTTAATGTATCATGTACCTTTGACTGCTCCCTTGTATTCTCCCCAAGGGGTTGCCACAGTGGATTGATCCACATTGGTAATTTGGCAGAGGTTTTACACCAGATGTCCCTCCTGACGCAACCCTCCATGGTGAGAGGGCCTTGTGTCCCCACCTGGGATTGAACCTGGGACCTTTCACTTGTAAGGCACATTTGTAAAACCACTACACTATGGAGGACACTGTTTATTATAGCTTGTATTTTTTTTAATCCTTAAATTACACACTCACTGGCCACTTTATTAGGTATACCTGTTCAACAGCTTGTTAACACAAATACCAAATACAAGGAATGGGCTAAAAAAGATAAAACATCCAGTGAGCAGCATTTTTCTGGACATAAAAATGCCTTATTGATTCAAATCACCACTTGGTATGAAGGTATGAAGACATGTCAAATAAATATGGCAAACCATAAAGCAAATGGGCTATAGCAGGAGAAGACCAAACCAGGTGCTACTCCTGTTAGCTTAGAACAGGAAACTGAGGCAACAATTCACTCAACAAAATTGGAAAAAGAACATTCCCTACTCTGGTGAGTCTCACTCTCTGCAGCAACATTTGGATGGTAGGGTCAGAATTTGGTGTATTTCAGCAATAAGCCCACTCTCACCTCATCATACGTAGGAGACCACAGATATTTCTAAAATGTTGCTGAAATTTGCAGCTCTACTCCCACTTTGCCATTTCCATGATTTAAAAAAAATGAAATAAAACAATTTTCTTGTAGAAAAAGCAATTCAGAGTGGGAGGAAGATACAGAAAAGGAAAAAGCGGCTATCATCACATTTTCAAACATTCTCCACAGCAGTGCTGACAGATCAAGAGAAGAATTTCAGCCCAGGAGCCTCTGGAAAACCACCCAACAGTCCCTACAGCTTCAAAAACACCAAAATACAATAGAGCTTTGTTATTTCTTATGTCTATTCAGCACCTTACCGCCAAGTTTCCTTCTTCCTCTGTCCCAATTTGTGATCCAGGGTTTCAAGGGAGAAAATCTGAACATTTATCTGAACAACTAGCATCTAAAAATTCTAATCAGCACTCGTCACTGTATACCTTCTTACACTGTGCAGTACTTCATGGTTTATGCTAGTTAGTAAATATTCACATTGAGCGTAGCGTTAGTTCAGGCAGGTCACAAAGTCAAGCTCAGCTGCAATTCCAGCACATTAGCTGACCACAGCACCAACCCACATTTTCTGATGGCTCAGCAGACAATCTTCTGTACGTTCAAATGGGCAATCTCATATAGGGCACTATAGTAAAGCTGCTTTAGCCAGCCCAAAGGCTGCTGGATGCCACTTTGCAATCCACCTTCACCCTAAAGCATGCCCTTATTGCCTGTTTTACTACAAATGCGACGATAATGAACATCATTAAAATAAAGTTTGAAGCTAGTAATTGGGACCATAAACTCACCAGGAAATGGTATACTGAGGTCTTAAATAGTAAGTGAGGTCATTTTCTCATAAGTTAAGTGAATCTGAATTACTTTTGCTGCTTGATGAGTCGCCCCCTGCTGGCCATTAGAAAGAGCAGGTTTAAGATGCCCCTGCACTGGCTGTACTTATCAAACCCAGAGGTTATGTCCATCCCTTGTATATAGTTTTTGTGGCACAGTAAACATCATTCCATTTAAAATCAGCATGCAAGCATTCTCCCTCATGTTACCATTTAGGTCAAAAGCACATTGCAAAAATTTGTCTACTGTTGCCACACCTATATTTAAAATCCAGCTACTCAAGTTATTTTCAGAATACAATTACAAATTTACTAACCTTATGGAAGCTGCCATGAAAGATTTTTTTGATTGCTGCCCCTTCAAAGGTAACAGTCTGGAAGTCTCCTTTGTAGTCATAGTTAAAGAATGTCAGAGTCTTTCCAGAGTCTGTGGGGGAAGAAGTTGATAGTGAGGATGGGAGGACAGATGATTTTCCCCATGCAGTACAAACCTGCCTTGGTTTGTATTGACCAAGGCAGGTTTGTACTGACTATAACAAACACGTATTTCCAAAAAAAAGAAAGAAAAATTAAAATTAAAAAAAAAACTCAAATAAGCACACTGACTTTGCTGCTATACAGACTCTGTGTGCTTATTTACAGCCTGGACCAACAGCGATAGCTTTTTTTTTTTTTTTTTTTTTATAAAAACAATCA
>VUQH01081116.1:0-35279 GCA_015106775.1 Etroplus canarensis | reverse complement strand
ACACAGCTATTCAGTCCCAATCCCTTCAGTTCCCTTTGCATTGTGCGTGTGGAAATGCTCTTACTTTCATTATTAAACATAGCCCTGAGTTCTACTGTTGTTTTTCTTCGATTTGATTTCACCAAACGTTTAAGTGATCGACGATCACGATCATTCAGGATTTTTTTCCGGCCACATTTCTTCCTCGAAGACGATGGGTCCCCACTATCCTTCCAGTTTTTAATAATGCGTTGGACAGTTCTTAACCCAATTTTAGTAGTTTCTGCAATCTCCTTACATGTTTTCTCTGCTTGATGCATGCCAATGATTTGACCCTTCTCAAACAGACTAACATCTTTTCCACGACCACGGGATGCATCTTTCGACCTGGTTGTTTAAGGAATGAGAAGCAACTCATTGCACCATTTGGGATTAAATAACTTGTTGCCAGCTGAAAGATAATCACCCATGCAGTAATTATCCAGTAGGAGGCTCGTACCTATTTGCTTAGTTAAATCCAGGTGGTGACTTTATTTTTTGGCCGGGCAGTGTATGACATAATCAAGATACAGTGAAGAAGCCGCTCATTTTGAGAGATAAAATTACTCTGCTGCTGTGGTGGAAGCTGACCACAGACTGAGTGTGGCCGAGGCCTCGAGAGGTCAACACAAGAAGCGATACTGACACGCTGGGATCAGAGGAATCAGACAAAGAGACAGAAAGTGGAAGCCGCAGAGTGAATGTGGCTGTATGTTTAGCAGTGCCAAAAGAAAAGATGCTACATCAACTCCAGCTGAGGCCTGAGGGGTTAATGGATAAGGCTACCCAGCAGGGGTCAAGGGTCAAGAGGCCACTCTCTGCCAGGGCTAATTGGTCACTGCGACCAGAGTTTACGCCAACTTTCCTATGGAGAAATACATACACATGGATAGGGCTGCTCTGACAGGAGTCTTCCATCAAAAGTCCTGCTCAAGAAGGCCTCTGTTGTGCTCCTGCACAGTCATGGAGATCAGCCAGCAACAATCAGTGGCCTTCACCGTACCCGACACCAGTACCACCTACAGTGACAGCTAGGCTGGACTAATGGCCAGATAGGTGGCTTTTGATCTGAATCACTTTATTTATCTGCTTTTCTGATCATTAGCATTTAGTCATTCATTACAGGGTCTGGTTTATTTAATGTCCAAATATCAGAACAACATTATTTTTGTATTACACATTATAACACATCCAAATTCCGTAGAGTAGCAGAGAGTTAAGTGTATTTTTGTGAACTATGATATTTTAATTTATAGTATGAGACAAGTGAAGACTGAAAACATTTAAACTTTAAAGACAGGTTTTAAAAGCCTAGTTGAAGAAAGAGATATCAAGAATGAACATAAAACTGAATAAAAGCAGGGAATATCTGTCTTCAGTTACAGCCAAAGTTATTAATTTAGTGATAAAAAATGTCTCTCTCTCTCTCTCTCTCTCTCTCTCTATATATATATATATATATATATATATATATACATAAACTATCTGAGAAAGTTTGCTTAAGTACATGGTAGAAAATATGAAGTGAAGAATAGATTTTTAGATTTTTAGAAACAGTTATAACTGACTCTAATTAATGTGTGGATCAGATTTAGTTATAATAATAATGATGGATTAACATATTCTTATTTTTTGTCTTAAGTTTCAGTCAGCTGCAGAGATCTGCTTCAGACCTAACATGGAATTCAAGATACTGCAACAGACTTGATGCCTAGACCTACCTTGTTTACTATTTAAAAGTTCACATCTGAAACATCTGAAAATGAAGGTTCTTAATGAGGGAAGCAACACAGCATACACATGTTTTAAACCAAATATCAGGGCCACACTTGGTGTTTCAGGGCAGGAGTGTAAGTCTCTCTATTTGCATGTGAAAATCTGCGAGAATCCCTGGTTTGGAAAAATCCTGACAGATTGATGCTGTCATGCTGATGCTGTCACAAGCTTGATACTGGAGGGGTTAATGATTTATGGGGAATTGTGGGATGCTCAGAATGGATCCTGGGTTAATGTTCGCCTTTCTCGCTGGACCTCCTCTCTGGGGGGGCTGCCCACATCCAGTCCAGATCCAACTGTCGAGGGAACTGACGGACTGACTCGGGCAGCCTCCAGCTAAACCCAGCACACACAGCCAGGAGATAAGCCATGGTCTGGGACTCAGAGAAGAGGAGGAGAAAAGAGACTGACGAGGCCTAATCGACCTCAATGGTGGGTCATTAGAAGCAAATTAGAAGCAAATCAGAATAATCCACACAGTTAAAATTACTGATTCAAACAAAAAGATGCTTTTCTCTTCTTACTTCACTTGGGTGTTTGAGCTTCACTGTCCAGACTAATTTCTGCATAGAAAACTTCTCTAAGCTCACTTTAACTGGGATTTTGGGTCTATAAAACACATATTGCGCTTGTGACATGCACTGAGCATGAACTTTACAATGAAGTAAAATACGTCTTTTTAAATAATTAGTTCAGCTTTTTTTCAAAGAGGGGGAAGAAAAAAGTTAATAATATTTTAATATCATCATTATATCATCATTATTATTTATTGTAAGATTAATTAAATATTCTTTTCTTAACAAGTTTCTTAAAATACTAATATGCACCCATTCTCACCTGGGGCAGGGGTCTCAAACCTATGTCTCTGGAGCCTCATGTGGCTCTTTTGCACATCTCCCTGTGACTTTGACAAAAAAAAAACAACTAACAAAAAACAAAAACTAGAATATGGAAATAATTTTTTTCAATAATTTTTTCATTTTTATTCTCTATCTGTAAAAATGTGCAGCCTATACTCTGGATTTAAAAAAAATCATTTTAATATGTGCATCAGAGCCTCTGTCAATTGCCTGGCATCTGTCCCCTTTAGCAGAAGCTTAATTAATGATGAACAGTGGACAAACTTGTTTGCTCTCAGTGTCAGTGCTGCTGACTTACCCAAATGCTTGATCTGCGACTGGATTTTAATAAAAAATTTGTCAAAAAGGCGAATATATGTTTCAATTACTATCAACGTAAGCTACTTTTAATTTGATTAATTTGCACACAAACAGAGTGGCAGACATATCTTAGCAGCCACTTTTATTTATTCATCTTTTTTGCTTTCTTTAAATGAAATTACAAACAAAATGTTAAATAATTAGGAGAAAAATAATGATAGAAAACTGTCTTGTGGGGCTGGGCAAAAGTATCAATGACTGATATTTAATATTTATTCATTTTTTGTGTGTTTGATGATATGAAGTAATTTTAAATATGACATCAGCTTTAGATTAGTTCTTTCCAGAAAAATCTTTGCTTTTTATATAATGATCGGCCATTTTAGAAAAATATTTGTAACAGTTACCATCAGTATTTTCTGGTAAATATCAAAACACATACAAGTATTGTTGAAATAATTTATTGATTATGATCTATTTTCAAGACATATTTACCTGTCTGTTATTATATTTTGTTCAATGAAAAATAGGCCTAAACACATTCATACAGTAGGGCAGTACCCAGAGTTTTAGATACAGTGATGGTGAACATCATGAAAAAACAAGTGTTTATTGCACTTATTTGAAAACAAAACCAACAACTTTATTTTACATTTTTACTGCTGGATTTGCAGTTTAGATGGAAACAGCAAAATCTGTGAGTCTGTTTATTGAAATTTAAGATACTAAAGTCTATAAACAAGAGGGTTTAAATTATTTTTAAAAATGAGAATTTGTTTAAAAAATATTTAAACTTATTCTAAGATCCATAAAAGAACCCCATCTAATGAATGAAACATCCCCAACGTCTTCACAACAATAGCCAATCCTGTGTTTTGATGGCATATTTCCATATCCCAGCTTGCTTCTTTTCTTGTTTATTTTTTGGCCTGAAATTAAAAAAATGTGACTATTGAGCCTGAACATAATACAGTCAGCCTCTTAAATATATTCCAAAAGTACATACATGCAGTTCTGCATGATCTCAGTGTCCTAACAGGAAAGATTTAGTCTGAAGACTTATTTCTAAACTTATAAACAAATAAACAAACAAACAACTTTATTTGTCCCCAGCTGGGGAAATTCAAATTACTGACACTCGTACTGTTAGAACACTCACCCACACACACACACACACACACACACACACACACACACACACACACACACACACACACACACACACACACACATTATGTACAAGGACAAACTGGAATTTTAAAGAATAATTTGTAAGAACATCTGGCTATGATTATGCTTCACTACAAAATCATTAGTGAAAAGCAGTTTAACTTTAACCTGAGGAAAAACAGTAAAAATAATCTCATTTAAATTTCTTGCAAAGTGAATGTGGGCAAACTCTAAACCATGACGTGAACAGCAGATTTGTGTTAAACTTCTCAGTTATCCTGCACTCCCCTGAATAAATTACTCAGGGTAATTTTTGAGAATCTTTATGTTAAAAATATATTAGGCCTGAAAGAACTGAAAGATGGGTTATACTACATTAAGGGTACATCATTATATGCAGTAAGGGGTTGCAGCTTCCTGTGGCTTTCAAACCAAATTCAACGGCAGAAAAAATGGGTAAATAACAGGTGTTCCAGTACTGACAGTAAAGTAGGTAAAAGTGCTTTGATGATGATCCGGCCTTGTAGGAGTTAAGTTACAGTAGCAGGATGTATACTAAATGGACAAAGGTTTTGGGCCACACTTCTTAATCAGGTGTCCCATTGCCACAAATGTATAAAATCAAACACCTAGCCATGTAGTCTGCCTTTATGAACATTTGTGAAAGAGTGGGTTGTTCTAAAGAGCCCCCTGAATTCAAACATGGGCAACTCCACATTAATGCCAATGGATTGAGAATGGGATGTCATAAAAACTCCTGTAGGTGTAATCTGTAGGTAGCCCAACACTTTTGTCCATATATTATATATTCAAGAGTAAGCAGAAGTACATTTTCATGTACATATATATAAAGTGTAAATACAAATTTAAAGCAGACTGATTTTAAATGATACACATAGAGAACATAATTTGGGGAATCCTAGGTGTTATGAGGTATGATCTAAATTACCTACAGTTATGGTTAGGAACACTGGTTAAAATAAGTTTAAGGAGGAGAAAAAGAGACTTTTCAGGCACACAAGTCTCAGTGATAACAACCATGGTCAGGAAAATAGTCAGTGAACCACAATATGACTGTGCAGATTCAAATGTATAATCTTATTCCAACTTTTGAGATTAATAGTAGGGTAAACATGTTACTCCATACATGGTGAACAAGTTTATAGAGACCATATCTGGTACAGCTCTCACCCTTGGGTTCGGGGGTCTTCCCACTGTGTTGTCTTTGTGTTATGGTTGACAAAGTACACCCGGTCATTGGAGTCAACACGCCTCTCTGAAATAAATCAAAAGAAAGACATGAATCTGTGTCACAAAAAGGACACTGCGCCCTACTGCGGCAACATGTGTCAGTGCTGATGTATTCAACAAGCTGTCATCTGTGATCTTTGTAAACAGGTAGCGAGAGCCGAAGGAAAGCTTTTAATATGGAGGAGGCTGAGTGGGGAGTGTGGATACTAAAGACAACAAACACATTTGGCTATATTCAGAATATCTTTATACTCTTTACACCATTTCACATCTGTCAAGCATCTGGCCAAGAAACAGGTAGTAGGTACAGTACTTTGTAACGTTTTTAGTCACATGAGATGTCTAGATTCAGCACACCCCATAACGGAAGTGACTGGGTAAAAAAAAAAAATCATTCTGCAGCATGACAAAAAAAATCCATAACATACAACCATAAAGATAAACAACTACCTACAGCAACAAAAGAACAAGGAGCCATGAGCCGTGTGGCCTTCAACAGGCTCAAACAAGACAAGAAACCAGAGAACAACCTACATGCCAGGTAACTTGAAAAATAAATGGAGCCTCAGGCATCTGCTGAAGTACTCCCTGTTCCCATTTTAAATACAGAACATAAAGTACTGACACCAGTGAAAGCGAGGGCAGTGTTTAGAAAAAGCAATGTGAACTCACCCCAACCAGGAGGCAGTGGGCCAAGTGGATCATTTTCAGCAGACATCATGGATGCCTGCAAACAAGGGATGCACAAAGACACATTCACTAAGAAAACAGAACCATACTGGTCACAACAAGGAAAAAAGATGTGCTGATGTTGCAAGTGACCTCTGTAGCTGCCTACTGCTAAGAACTTCTCAGCTGCTTGTCTTGTTATTTGTGATGTAGACTAATCATCATCACTGTTGACGACATCAAAGACACGCTCATGAATTTTAGGTTCTGGTTCTCACTAAATAAGTTGTACGGGCTGTCAAATGGTGTACTGAATGAATGCGTTTCCAAAACAAAAGCTCCCAGAAAACGAGATGAGCTTAAGGGTGAAAAGGAAAAGGACTGTCAGCAGCTGGTCCTTTGACCATTTAAGCTCATCATGATGGTAAACTGACAACAACCAGTATACCTTTACAGTTAAGAGATGGACATATCAAGGATCAAACCACTTACGGGTGATCTAATCTCCAATTTAAATGACTGCTTGCTGTACTACTTTTAATTTCTGATCTGTATTTTTACAAAATTCCACTTAATTCATTGCATAAAAGCCATCTTGCAAAGACCTGAAACTGGCTTTAGTTAGGTCATGTTTTTATTTCAACTGTTGTCAGATCTGCATTTCAGTAATTGGATGAAGAGGCAATTCAGTTTCAGGTATAGACTGACGTGCAAAGAACACATTGCATACTGGACAGACTACTGTCTCAAAAGACAGTGGTGCCAAGATAACATAAATACTGATACACTGATATCCCTGATCACCAGAAACAATTTTAGCTTTGATCTTATTTTATTAAAGTTGTCAAAGGCACAGATGTCTGCTCTGTTCTCTCAAGTACTGGGCAAGTGACGAGCTGATAAACTCTGAACGCTGAGTAGATCCATGTGGTCTGCTGAATCAATAATGCATAGACTTCCCACAGTGAAAGATCAAAGGATGGCAGATGGTGGCATTTATCTTTAGTCACAAACTTGCATAACAAGAATGAATACTGGGAGTTGCCTTGGGAAGAATACTGTTAAAGGCACACATTTCCAAGTGAAAAGAGTGCAAATGTTTCAGGTACTGACGGTTTTTAAAAGATTTAGTTATGGGCATTTTTAGCTTTTACCGAACATAACAGTGGAAGGAGTAGACAGAAATATGGGGAGAGAATGAGGGAATGACAAGCAGGAAATGGTCTGGGATGGACTTGAATCCAGGCCCCTGCAAAGGGACTTCTAGTCTTCAGTATATGGGTTGTCCGCTCAACCCGTTGAGCTATAGCAGCGCCCAACTGAGGGCTTTTCTGATGGGGAACTTGACTTCTCAAGGGAAAAATGGATACACACCAATATTAAGGTAATCTAAGGTATTACTATTTTTGAGTGTATTTGTGTCCTCTCTCTCATAAATTGGGGCATGGAAGTGCCCTTTATAGACAGTATTATGAGGGTACTATTGAATTATTAAGCAGCAAAACTGACTGGGCAATACATTAAATGCATATGTGTAAATTTAAACAAATCAAGAATTAAATGAGCAGAGGAGTGGGTGTACTGAGTCTTACAGAGTAGAGGTATCTCTGGTTAAACTGGTGCATAGCTCCCTGCAGCTGGCTGCGCTGGCTTTGCCACTGCTCAAAATTGCGCACCGACTCCATAGTGGGACGCTGCCATGTGGTTGTTCGGGTGTTGTGGTCCACATAATAGATCCGACCCCGGTCATCCACTCGACGTTCCCAACTGGTAGAATGAAGGAGATGGGATGGTACAAATGGAAAATAACAACAACAAACAAACAGCTCATATTGCTACCTGAAACTGACATGTAGGCGATTAAATAAAAGAGACTTAAACAACTGATGACTCACAACTGATAACAACCAATCAGTTGTCTAACTGTAAAAAACCATAATCAGAGAAACAATTCATCTGTTTGACAATGCGCTACCACACGTAGACATCACTGAAACTGATCGAATCCCAACATAAGCCTACCTTCAATTTCTCTTGAAAGTGGACTTGGCATATGCAGGGTAATACTAGTGCATCTGACCAGGAAGAAGGAACACGAGAAGCTTGAGAAATACCAAGGACTGAAAGAAAAGCTAGAAAAGATGTGGAAGGTGAAGACAACAGTGGTCCCTGTGATAAATGGAACACTTGGGGCAGTGACCCCTAAACTGGGAGAGTGGCACCAGTAGATTCCAGGAACAACATCCGAGATCTCTGTCCATACGAGATACTGTGCAGGACCCTAAAGCTCCCAAGCCTCTTACAGAGGACCCGAACTTGAAGGACGAGTGGGGAATTTAGACACACACACACACACACACACACACACACACACACACACACACACACACACACCATGTAAAGTGAAATATTTTATTTCAAGAATAAAATCTGATTAGACAGTATAAATACCAGATTTCTCTCATTCTAGTTCAGTACATGCAACCACAATTATGGGGAAGACTGCTGACTTGACAGTTGTCCAGATGATGATCATTGACACCCTCCACAAGGAGGCTAAATCACAGTAGGTCAATGCTGATTAGGCTGGCTGTTCACACAGTGCTAAATAGAAGCATATCAATGGAAAGTTGACCGTATGGGAAAAGTGTCACAGGAAAAGGTGCTCAAAGAACAGGGATGACCCCAGCCCTAAGACGACTGTCAAGAAAAATTGATTTAAGAACTTGGGAGATCTTAACCAGTGGACTGAGGCTGGTGTCAGTGCAGCAAGAGCTCCCACACACAGACATCTTCAGGAAAGAGCCTATAGCTGTCAAATTCCCAATATAAAGCCACTCCAGAACCAGAAACAACGTCAGACATGTCTTACCTGGGCTAAGGAGAAAATAAAATGGGACTGTTCCTCAGTGATCCATATGAAAGTAAAGTTTATATTTCATTTGGAAATCAAGGTTCTAGATTCTGGAAGAAGAGTGGAGAGGCACAGAATCAAAAGCATTTTAAGTTCAGTGCGAAGTTTGGGGTGCCATATCTTCTGTTGGTGTTGGTTGGTCCACTGTGTTTTATGAAGTCCACAGTTATTGTCTACCAGAAGATTATAGGGCACTTTGAGGTTGTATCTGCTCAGAACCTTTATGGAAATGCAGATTTCCTTTTCCAGCAGGACTTAGCACCTGCCCATACTGCCAAAACCATTGGCAAATGGTGTGTTGACCATGTTATGAGAATGCTTTATTATTACTGTGCTTGACTGGCTAGCCAACTCATGATCTGAACCCCACAAAGAATTTATGGGGTACTGTCAAGAGGAAGATGAGAAACTCCCATCACAAAATCCAGATGACCTGAAGGTCACTATCAAAGCAACCTGGGCTTCAATAACACCGCAGCAGCACCAGAAGCTGAACGCCTACATATCACACTGCAGTGATTTATTTATTAATGGTAAACAAGCCCCAATCAAGCACTTAGTGTATAAATGAAGATACTTTTCAAAAGTTAGACAATTCTGCATTGCAAAGCCACAAATCAATTTTTATTGATTTTAGGAATTATTCCAGTAATTTGAGATACTGTATTTCTGATTTTCATGAGCTATAGGACATAAACATCACCATTAAAAACCAAAGAGTCTTGAATTATTTCCCTTTACATATGATGATATAGAATATATGAAAGTTTATCTTTGGGAATTAAAAGAAATAGAATCTGTTCACAATATGCACATTTTTTTGAGATGCAGTAGTATAAGTGAACTGGAGGAGAAATTGCCACTACAGTTGAGCAGAGTATTTTTTGATTGTTTGTTCAGTTATAGTCATTCTTTGAGAAACTTTATAATACACATTTGTTGCTCAAAATGTAAAGAGAAAGTGACTAGGAATGCCATCGTTTAACATCTACATAAGTTTTGTTTAGTCGAAGACGTTACTGAAAGCCATCAGGTATAAACAAAGTGTTATGGTTGCCTATGTAAGAAACACTTCAATCACACACGAGTCTGGTAATATTACAGATTTTTGTCTACAAGGGGAGAGTAAGAAAAAGATATACACTCACCCTGGTGGTAGTGGCTGTGGTCTTTCCCAGGTAGTAGTTCGGGTGTTGTGGTCTACATAGTACGTTCTCCCATGTGGGTCTTTTCTCTGCTCCCAACTAAAAGAAAGAAAATTAAACAAACATAAAAGTTGCACAGTGTTGGTGAAGGTCACTCCATTGCTGTCACATTTGTGTGTGCATTGGTGATTCAGTGTTTGATAAGCGCTTTGACAAAATTCAGTAATGTTAAACAATAAATGAGGAGTTGGAGAGGATTTTTACCCTGGCGGTAGAGGATCTGAGGCTCCAGAATTGGGGACCTGCTGCCTGGGCTTGGCCCCATCTACAGTTGTAGTTGAACTGCTACTATTGCTACCACCTCCACTGGTTGAAGCATTTGCTTCTCCCAGCGCTGGGGAGGACGATGATGAGGACGTTGTGATGGTGGTAGTGCCCTGGGTTGAAGAGTTGATTGTGGAGGAAGAGGAGGCAGCAGCAGTAGCAGTAGCAGTAGCAGCAGCACCATCAGCAGGTTTAGCAGCAAAAGAAGAGGCTGAAGAAGATGTGGAAGTTGGCAGGGGTTGAGATGTGCTATCTGGTACTGCGTCAGAGTCTGGCAGGGCAGCGTCTTGAATGCAGTCCTCATGGTCACTTGCAGAGGGCAGCACATCACTTCTTGTAGCAGATGACTGCCCTAAAGCAGTGTCACAGGATTCCCCATTGACTGCAGGGAAGCAAGGCTATTATAGTTAACTAAAACTAAACTAAAAGCTAAAACTACACGAGAAAAATTAATTTAGTTAACTGAAATAAAAATAAAAACTAGACTTTTGGGAAAAGCTAAAATTACATTGTAGGTTTAGGAAACTAAAATAGAATAAAAATGTACAGGAAATGTTCTTAGTTCTAGTCTTTGTCAGGTTAAATTTGGTCAGACAGCCTGTGTGATGAGGCTTTGATGCATCTGTTTATTGAGACTGACGATGTCTACATGATTGTGACTTATCTGCTTTCACAAAGTGTTGTGTTTGTATTGTAATTTCCGATCTAAACATCTTAAATCCTCCCCTGACAAATACCATCCAGATTATAATAATTTAGAAAACTAACACTGAAACTAATAAAAACTAAAGCTAAACATTTTCAAAAAAAACCAAAACTAAACTGAAATGAGCAAACCCACTCTGGAAACTAAACTGAACTGAACACAGAAACTCAAAACAAAATAAAAATAAAAACTAATTAGAAAATATAAAACTATAATAACTTTGCAGGGAAGTCACAATAAGACAAGAGTGCTGTTCGCATTTATGAACCAACTACTCAATCTATCCATATCTATCCATGGCATGATGTCAGCAATGTCTCAAGAAGAAAAATATTCTTTTATAAAGTTGTCTATATAACCACTTCCCATTAATGTACTAGCCTAGAATTCTGGATATGTACACAGAACATGGAGCAACCGGCTTATCAGCAATGGTCTCTGCGACTGTAAATATATGTACCAAGAGTTGGAATTTATGGACACAAAATGGATACCAAGCCTTTTAATTCAAATCAGGTTTGTAGGCAACAATAAAAACTGTTTTTCTTGTATCAAAGAAGTCTATAGTACTTTTATGATCGGGGTACACGCGTGACACTTTGAATAACTCAGGACATCAGTGCAAGTTCTCATTTGTTTCAACTCTGTGTGTGCGTGACCTAAAGAATTAATACTCTGTCATCAGCTTCAGCTCAGTGTTACCTGTCTTGCACATTATAGTGTGCTCTGTTTTCAGTTCTCTCTTTTTCTCTCCAAGGAGTCTGGACAGAGGTGCTGACAGCAGCAGAGATTACAGGCCTCCCTTCATATAATTACTGCTCTATTGTACACTAGGACCCTGTCAACCATGAAGAGCATAAACTTAAAGTGGTTTGAGACCATCCCAGGCAACAGACATATGCACACATATTACCAAGGTCCTCTAATAATGATAATATCTTTGACACGGCCCTATGCGGCAGTTTAACACATTCAGTAAACATTTTTTACATGTCTGAAGTGATTTTTTTTAAACAACTTAATCAAAGGACTAGGCACAACAAATTAAAAAAGATAAGTCAAATTTGTTTTTAAAACTGAATAAGCAACTGTAATGTGTACATTGTGGAATGCAAACTCACCCATTCTACTCTCTGTATCACTGTCTGAGGGTTGGTGGACAGGGGTGGAGTTTGGTGTGGAGTCTCCGTTGATGACATGGCCAAGAGCAGGGCTGCAGGAGCTGGAAGGCACCTGACCATCCGCACCACTGGAGACTGAACAGGAACCTGACCTCGGGCCCAAGTCTGTGCCATTCACTGTGCTTTAGGAAAAAACACAGGAGTTTTAAATCACTTTACAAAATTCAAATTGTGGAAGAGTAGGGGCTACTGTGTGCTACTTCACTGCATGAGTGTCAGATTTAAAAAAAAACTCTGACTTGTTAACACTGCAGCAATTGTTTTGTAGAGTCAACAAGGCATAATAGGATGGTACACTGATGCAATAAGCTCAACTAAAGAGGCCCTTTTGTGAGATGGCAGAAAGAGGCAAACATGAAATCTGCTGTTAAGGCCAAGCTTTGTCTTAGCGAGAGCTGGGTATCCACTGAGCAATAAAGAATACTCAAAAGTTACAAGTGCAGAAACCCAGACTAATGTTTACATTACTGGCCAGCATATCTGCAAGCCATAAATACTCTCACTATGCTAAACAAACCAAAATCTGTTAAGATACACTGTGTGGGAAGTGATGCCAACAGATTTTCAAACACTAAGTCAAAGCAAAGTGACGTGATGCTTAGACAGAAAGACGACTCTGAAGGAGTTAAAAGCTTCAGTGGCTCAGATGGGAGAGACTGTATATACAACAACTGTTGCCCAGGTTCTTCACCAGTCGAAACTGTATGGGAGAGTGGCAAAGAGAAAGCCACTGTTGAAAAAGCTCATATGAAATTACTATTCTTTGGTCTGATGAGACAAAAACTGAGCTTTTTGGATATCATACTAAATGCTATGTTTGGCGAACACCAAACCCTGCACATCACCACAAACACACCATCTCCACCGCGAAGCATGGTGGTGACAGCATCATGTTCTGGGGACGCTTCTCAGCAGCAGGCCTTGAAAGGCCTGTAAAGGTAGATGGGAACATGAATACAGAAAAATATCACCAAATCCTGGAGGATAATCTGACTCAGTCTGGAAGAAAACTACAGCTTGGGAGAAGATTCATTTTCCAGCAAGACAATAACCTTAAGCATACAGCAAAAGCTACACAGAAATGGTTCAAAGACAACAAAGCGAATGTTCTGGATTGGCCAAGTCAAAGCCCAGATCTCAACCCAATCAAGAATTTGTGGCTGGACTTGAAAAGAGCTGTTCAGGCCCAATCCTCAAGCAACCTTACAGAGCTTGAGCTGTTTTGCAAGGAGGAATGGTGTCCAGATGTGCCAGCCTGATTGAACCACATCCACAGAGACTCAGTGCTGTGATTGCAGACAAAGGTGCAGCTACTAAATAGTGACCTAAAGAGGGTGAATATTTCTGAAAAGACTTATTTTACCTTACATATTTTTAATTAATCAACATTAGTTTGTACAACTGTTTTCACATTGACATGAAAGCAGTGTTTTGTTGCTTTGATTAAAAATTTTTTATTTAGTATAGAGTTTTTATTTCCTTTTTATTCTTATCTATTTCCTAAATGTTGAAAAATTATTTATTAAGATATATTTTCTTGTGTTATTGCCTTAAAGACACTGTTTAACACATTTATGGTTTCACTTTTTACGTAACAATGACAAGATAATTTTGTCTGGCCACCACATTTTTCCTTCACCTGGCTATATTTACTCTCTGTCTGTATACCTGCACATTTCTGGAAATCCTAAGAAGTGGGAACAGCTTTAAATACCCCACTGTTTGTATCTTGCAGTCTTTTTAGTAACTGCAATGCAGAGAGGAAGTCAAGCAGCCACAACCCTCATAACCACCCCCCATCTGCTGCGATGAGCAGACGTGGTTCTTTTGTGGCTTTCCAATAAAAGCCGGTTAGGCTCACTGAAGGGCACTTTCACAGTGTGACAGATAAGACTGGCACCAGCAGCCGGTGCAAGAACTTAGAGCATAAATGGGACAGCCTGGACTGAGAAATGGTAAGACACACAAAGACAAGACACACACCTCACGGGGCTCACAGGACATGAGTATCAACAGTAATGAAAAATATGTCTTCGTGTTTTCCAACACTGGGTTACTGTATTGAAATGAGGTTAACACACTTATCAGTCTGTTAACATTCTTTTACTTGAGGATAAGCATGCTCTATGGTTTGAAGCAGTACTTCACAAACACGCCAAGAGCCATGTTAGGAAAAAGAGCAGGAGAGAGAATCTCGATCATGAAATAAAACTTGTACAGGAAGTTAAAATGTGTGTTTTGTTTTTTTACCTGTTGGCAGCCCTTGAGGAAGAGGAAGACGAGTCTCCGTTTTCATGGATGGCATCACCATTCTGTTGGACTTCTGGAGAAGATTTCAGAAAACAATATTAGCCAAAAGATATTGGGTTCATGCGGAAAAAATTCATTCAATTTAATTAATTCTGTATGCACACCCCAATATAAATACTAAGCTTACTGGAGCCATCTGGTGCATTGCCATTGGTAAGTGGTGCCAGTTCCTCCTGGTCAGTCACAGTCAGTCCATCTAGGTACACAGTCAGCTCCCCCATGGGCATCAAGACCCCCTTTTGCTCCACACTCAGCTTCAGCACTTCCTTTACATTCTCTACTGTGGAGCCAATGTGAGGACGGTGTTAAAAGTGGCATTCCAAATAAAAGACATCAAGAAAAAAAAACTGCATGACACTATACTTTTACATCTTCACAAGAAATGATCAGGGTCATATATGTGCCAAAAAAGAAAGACTTTCAGAGGATATGGAACTAGTGACTCAGATTAAGTAATCCCTAAATAAAGCTGCTGTTTTCTGTCACCAGTTTTTCTTAAGTGGGGTTGAATTTACATTTTTTTTAAAATCACACAGCTACAAATACAAGGAAAATGCTCAGACTTCTGTTGAATCCAGTAATACGCAATTATTGCCTCAACTATAAGCGGACCAGTGTGTAGTCACTCTCAAAGGCCCAGTTTGAGCTGGGAAAAACCCTGTTCTGGTGCTGTAGTAACTGTGCCACAGCTACATTTGCTTAACAATGAATCACATCCCTCCTTACACATTCTATATTAATACTCCTGTGTACGTTTGATGGAGTTTTTCATACATTTTCTATCATGCTGCTCCAAGGCTAAAGCGAGGTCCAGCGTGGCTTTGCCCAGCAGAGTGTCTGCTTTCAGGGTGTGGTGGCTCCATACTTTGAAATCCACCTGTGTATGTGGTGTTACATTCCTAGAAAATAGGAAAAAAAAACCCACACCATACAAGTCATACTTTAAATTTTAAGCTTTTTAACAACAATTCATACAAACTTATGCAATCACAAAAAGGATACAGGTACTAAAAATTAATTTAGATATATTTTTAAATAAAAGAAAAAGTAACATTTGTAGTATTTTTTTACTCGAGAATGAAATAACTAAGAAAAATATTCTCTAATTGTTGAAATGCTCTACCTCACTCACACACACATTCATATACATATTCACAGATTTCAAGAGCAACTCTGGAGTTTTCACAAGTCATCCACAAAAAAAAAAGTAAGAGTGGAATGCAAAGAGTAACATATGACTTGTTATTACATGCATTATGTGCAACACACAAAACCAACATTCAATGTTCTTTCCAGCGTGTTCACCCCTGACCAAGGAAACCATTAAAAAAACCCACATAGAAAACAACTGTCATTTTGGGGCTTCTTATTCTTCCAGTTTGTCAATTTTCAGCATCTTCTTCCTCTTAAAACTGATGAACTCGGCACACGCATATTGCTGCCTCTTTTTGTTTTCTGTCCTTAGGTCTGTGAATATCAACCTAAAGAAAAACGTCAGCTTAAAGCCCAACTGCTCAGTGCAGGACCCATAACAGCTTGCACAGCATCTATGGTTCACAGAAGATCGCAAAGTGCAGCACTCTGCCTTGTCAGCAATAATGACCCAATCAAGGCAATTAGCATTTGCTGTGGCATGTTTCTGACATATGGCCGAGCCAGTTGGAAGCCAGAGAGCTGTAAACGTCTGACATGTTAACGATACTGGCTCTGATAAATGGCAAACAGAGCGGCATTTGTAGTAGTTTTCTAGACAGACTGACCACTCAAAGCACTAGAGGTTTAAATGAAACCATGATCTGTGTGTGTTGTCGTACAGCTTTCCCCTTTAATCCTTATTGAAAGTGTCATATTTGCTAAATATGCTTCAGCACCCTTTTATTTTATTAACTACAGTATGTAAGCAAATCCAAAATTCTGCACAAAACAACAAAGTATTACAGACATTCTCCTTCAGCTTTTTACGAGCAAAAGAGAACACTGGAGATCGCGTTTTCTAGTAATGCTATGTATGATAAGGACATGAGAGGACAGATGATTGTGTTGCGTTTCTCATTTTAGCTTCTCAAAAAAATTGCTGTTGAGGAAACAAAAATGGAAGAAGAGAACCAATTCACTGTGGCGTCAAAGTGAAGAAATGACATGCCGCAACAGAGTTATAAGCAGGCAAATTTCTGCTTCTTACAGAGTGAGCCTCTCGTCCCATTTGGGATTGGAGGAACTGTGGGATTTCGCTGTGCGCCGCGACTCCCCCTCTGCTGTCACCTCCACATAAATGGTAGTCCCAAACAGGCTCTTCTTCCTCTTGAGCTTGGCACAGGAAACTGATGGAGAGTAAAGAAAGGAAGAAATGAGACTAATTAAAACAATTACTTTAAAAAATGTTATATTTACAGCACAAGTTAACACCCTTTCATAGATATAAAGATTAAATTATGTGATATATTGTTGATCACATTAGGGCACAGGTGACAATCTGGGCCTGGGGCCAGCACCAGTCAGAACTGGCCTGCCACAGGGTCCACTCCGGCACACTGGATGGCTCTGAAAAGCGGGAAAATTCCAAAGAATAATGGCCTCTCATATTACACCGAAGTGAATAAGTCATTGATAAACTAAGATTTAAGGGTAGGCTAGGGCTTAAGGGATTAAATGATAGAAACTAAGGTGCTTTTGTATTACATTAAATACTGTGTCCCTGTAGTGTAGTGGTTTACACATTTGCCATAAATGCAAAAGGTCTCTGGTTCAATTCCAGGTGAGGACACAAGCCTCTCACACCATGGAGGTTTGCGGCAGCCGGCATAAAACCTCTGCCAAATTACCAATGTGGGTTAATTTGCTGTGGTGACCGCTAGGGGAAAATACAATGGTACACAGCATTACATTAAACAACAGAAAATTTCCTGTTTCACTATTTACTACAAAAAATTCAGTTTTTTGCGACAGGTATAAAAGAAAGAAAGAAAAAATAACACTATGTAGCTAAAAATTAGCACAGCTTCTGTGAAATAAAAAAAATGTATAAAGGCTCCAGTGCTTTTTCTTTAATTTATATATATTAAAGTTATTAAAGCTTAAGCCCAAAAGAGCAGTGCTGATGGGTTTCTCTGAGTTACTATTCTTTACAATCTAGAAAAACTGAGCTATATTGGTGGAATTGCGCTTAATTTTCCTAAGATATCACAGGGATTAAATGTGTAGTTAAAACTTCTTTATGCTGAAAGAAAGAAGAACAATATGGAGATGTATTTTTATAGATTATTAGGCAATAGCTTTACTGGTCTGACCACCTTGAGTTCAAACTGAGCTGTATGTAGCCCACTATGCAACATGAGTTTTAACACACCTGTATTAGGGGGACAAAAAAAAAATCACATAGAAAATTACACACAGTGCTTCAATGTGACCTTTCTGCAAGAGTGACAACGCCCTGCGGCAACTGACTTTGGCACATTGTCGCCTATTGTGTTTAAACTCACCAATGGCATGGAGCTGTGACGTTCCTCTGTGGTTATGGCTAGTTTCTGCTCTTGATGAGGCCGTGGCCATGTCATACACCACAGTGGGAAACCTTCAAACCAGCAGCCAGTAAACACATGACATATACAGAGTCAAGTCACAAAAGAAACAAGTTCACTGTGCAACATTACCATAAAAATACTACAGCAAAATTTAAAAAAGCTGCAAATTATAAATGAATGCTTTTTGACAGGTCTGTGGCTGACGTTCAGCGAGCTAACAGCACCTCAAAGCTAATCAGCCTCTGTAAGTCTTCGTGTTAATATTTTGTCACCTGGATAAGAAAGTGAAACTACTGTAGGTCACTCATGCAGTTTTCAAGTCCAACACAGTCAGAGTAATGCTAACTCAGAAACAATCATGAGGCTATACCTAAAAAACAAAGAGCACGCTGAAATATTCTAATGCAAAGATGGTCAAGAAAGACTCGCAAGACAGCATTCTTATGCTATATCCCAGAGGGTTTAGGGACAAGTTTAGGAGAGGTTTTTGCTTTCTGTGGTGTGTAGTGTTTTAAGTAAATACCAGTGTTGGCACATTTTGAATCATTCTGATATCTCAAGGAGAGTAAAGTATTAGGAAAAAAAGCTTTTTTGGTCCCGGAATTTTTACCAATTTAAATGTGAATGGTACCCAACTTTGGAATTTTCCACAGACATAAAAATCATGCATACTCACGACTGGTGTGTGCTGCTAGACCCTCTGGCTCAGTCCACTCCGTGTCCCATGGTTCTTCTGCAGCAAAAAAGAGCGAATTTTTAGGACAAGACCAAACAAAGCAGGCAGAAACTGTAGTAGATCAAAGTCTGATTTGATTAAGACATCAGCTCTTAACTACGTACATGGATATCACAGAACTGTTGTGTTTCCCAGAAACACTGTTGGGGCAAGTGGTATTTAAAATGTCTTTCATCAAATTTAGCACTTTTTGTCCCTAATAAAACATACTGTGTGGCACTTGTTACCGTTTCTGAGCAAACTGAAATACTGAAGGTTTACTACTCCCTTCCAGCTTAAAGAAAAAGTAGCATATGCTACACTAGAGGGAAAGCACTAAACTTAAGTTCAACTTAAGATTTAACCAACCATAATTAGTAACTCTAAGTAGACTGATATCAGAACAAATGTGGACAGAGATCTGTCCAAGTATAATGGTGTAAGATCATAACATTTGTGTTTAACCTTTTTTAAAGTTCTACTTACTATTTGAAGCTGCTCATATATATTATTAAAACAGCATTTTAGCTCTCTGCTTCTACTCTGACTTATCTTGTGTGTGCACAAGGTGGAGTTATGTATAATATGGAGTCCATGGTCAGCTTTGCTTTCACTTCAAAGCTGGAGATAAGGATAACTATGTTAAACGGTATCTGTTCAAATACACACTGCAATGTGGCATGCACTCTTGTAATGCTGTAAAGCTGTCTTAGAGTTAAGGTGTTTATAGTTACATTCATGTAAATGGTACAGCAAGTGCATACTACTAAAGAAAAATATAAAATGTCCATTATTTTCAGGCTTCAGTACAAAAAAATCATCGTCTTTCTGCATATCTAATACAAAGAGGCTTATTGTTTTAGCATTAGCTGATTACATTAAATAGTAGTCATTTCATATTTTGTAAGATATTAATTATATTTCATATAAATACAAATAATGTCTTTTTAAAATCAATGTACCCTTGGCTGCTCCCTTGTATTCTCCCCAAGGGGTCACCATAGCATGATTAATCTGCATAGTTAATTTGGCAGAGGTTTTACGCTGGATGCCCTTCCTGACACAAGCACTACTCTATGGGGGGACAATATCTTTTCCAAAACAAAAAGGCTAAAATGGGTTTCATAGAGGATTTTTGTCACTTGAGGACAACAGACGAGACCACAAATTCCCTGCAGATCTTCAAGTTAACTGAGCAGGATACATATATCTTCACGGTCACACCTTCCACATAAAATCAAACAATCAAACAACCAGAGATGGACTGGCCAATCACCAATGTGCACTGCTCAAAAAATTAAAGGAACACTTTGAAAAGACAACAGATTTCAATGGGAGAAAATTATGCTGGATATCTACACTGATATGGACTGGGTAATGTGTGACGAATGAAAGGATATCACATCATTTGCTGGAAATGAAAATTATCAGCCTACATAGGGCTGAAGTCAAAGACACCCCAAAAATCAAAGTGAAAGAAATTATGCAGCAGGCTAGTCCATTTTGCAGCAACTCAAAATGGTGCTTAGTAGTTTGACTGGCCCCTATGTGCTGACAACATCTGTGCATGCTCCTCATGAGATGACTGACCAGGACATCACTAAGCTCCTGGACAGTCTGAGGTACAACTTGGTGGTGTCGGATGGATCAAAGCATAATACCCCAAAGATGTTCTATTAGATTTAGGTCAGGCGAGCGTGGGGGCCAATCAATGGTTTCGATTCCTTCGTCCTCCAGAAACTGCCTGCATACTCTTGCCACATGAGGCCGGGCATTGTTGTGCCCCAGGAAGAACCCAAGACCCGCTGCACCGGTGTAGGGTCTGACAATGGGTCCAAGGATTTCATTCCGATACCTAATGGCAGCCATTGCCCAGCCTGCAGAGGTCTGTGCATCCCCCCATGGCTATGCCTCCCCAGACCATGCCAGACCCACCCACAAACCAGTCATGGTGAACAATGCTACAGGCAGCATAATGTTCTCCAGGACTTCTCCAAACCTTTTCACGTCTGTCACATGTGTTCAGGGTGAACCTGCTCTCATCTGTGAAAAGCACAGGGCCCCAGTGGCAGACCTGCAAATTCTGGTGTTCCATGGCAAATGCTAATCTAGCTCCACAGCGCTGGGTAGTGAGCACTCACTCACTTACTCATATTTTGAAAGGTTAGTCACTAGGCCTGCACCCTCTGTTATTTGTCACAACGTTCTTGGTGATTAAAATATTTGCAGAGTAGCACTTTTTAAATTTCTGTTTGCCACAAGCAGAATTCAAATCTACAGGAAACACTAAACTGATTTCCAAAGCCTTGCCATGCCTCCCACGCCTAGTTACAACTACTAAAGAACTTCTGGTCACTTAACCACTGTCAGCACATTAGTCACACACAACTTAAGCAATACGGAGAGAATCCAAAGTCTCATATAGCCTCAGTCACCTGGGAAAAATATACTAAATAATTACAATACTTTTGACTGCTCCCTTTTTTCCCAAGGGGTTGTCACAGTGGGTGAATCTGCATACACGTTTTGGAACAGATGTGACACTGGGTGCTGTTCTTGACAAAACCCTTTCATTTATACGTGCTCCAAAACAGCACTAGACGTACACTGGCTTGTGACTCCCAAGTTTGGGCTTGAGGCTCCTCCCAGTTTTAAACTGGGGACCTTTAGTGTGTAAGGCAAATGTGTAAACCACTACACTAAAAAGTATCTGAATATGATCATCAGAAATTCTATAATGTTCTGTCTTCAAGTCATCAACTGCTCACCAAGCTCATTTCTAGTCCCGGAACATATATATTTATGCCAGGTGTTGTCTGAAGAGAGACCTATGAGGATTTTGTGTTCAAAGCAAAAAACCCAATAGTAAGAGATGGGGATACTGCTAAAGACAGCATCTAAAGCGCAACTGTTAAATTCATTATGCAACCATAAAAAAGCATCAATATTGTTTTTGTTATTGTTTTTTTTAAAAAGACAAATATCAGGCATGTTTTTAACACATCAATAAAGTGATTGACAAATTACAAATTGTCAGTTTCCCAATCACTATGCATCTGAGTTTTAAAAAAATTCTAAATATAGCTCTTTTTCAGTATCTAGAAAAATAGGAGAGCAATTATATGGGACAAATAACATTGAAATTAGAGCAACTTGATACTCAGATGGGCCTGGGGAGGAATCAGAGTGAAAAGTGGAACCTGCACAATAATACATAACCTTTTTATTTTATCTTCACTTCAGTTTTCTTAGTTTTGAACTATGGCTGGCTGCTTATCTTTTCAAATATGCTGGTCGTCAGCAGAGTTTGCATAGGGGTAGACTTGCTTACAAAACAGCTAGTACCCTGATTACTGCTAGGCATGCATTTTATATTTTATGATGCATGTCTGGTTTTGTTCCCGCTTTATGTCCCAATTTACACAGGAAAAAAAGCTGACTGACAGAATAGGAGCTTAACTAGTTGGCAACAACTTCCTACAGACACATTCTAAAATCTTATAGAAAACCTTCCCAGCAGAGTGGAAACTGTCATAGCTGAAAAGGGGTGGGGCAGCTTCACATTAATGCTATCGATTTAGAATTGGGGGTCCTGTAGTTAATGTTTAGGTTGCCCTATGGGGCAATGTTTAGGTTGCATAGTTATTTTTTCTGTTTGTGCTTTGCTGATTTTGAAATATTTCATTTATATTTATACACATACTTTTTCACTGGATTTATTTTGACTCCAGTTTAGTTTTTAAGATATTTGATCATGCCCTGTGATAGGCTGGCGACTGATCTAGGTTGAGGCCCGCCTCTTGCCCTATGGCAGCTGTGAACGCCTCCAGCGCCCCCCACAACCCTGAATTGGATAAGCTGTAGAAAATGCATGGATGGAAGGAATTTAGTCATACTGTATTCTTTTTATTGAGCTAAATACAAGTCTACTTATTTAACCTGTTTTTTATATTTCTGTTGTGTTTATCTTGATTTTTAACTGCCATAACAAAATAATTACCCAGTTTTGAGAGAAATAATGTGCATCTTATTTAGTAAAAGTAATGAAGCAGCAATTATTTTTTGCCACCCCAGCATACAGTAAAAGCTGTTTAAAGGTAAAGATAATAACTATCTTTCACCCAGCTCTCCTTTGTCTTGACAAAGCCTGGGAGCTGTATTCAATTCTTAAAAACTGTCTATGTTGGCAAAACACACTAGGTTTACACACTGGCAGCAGGCTACATAAATCCCAATTTCCTCACAGCTGCTTTCCCGCTTTTCAAAGGTCAGTGTCTTTGTGAGTGAGTGAGGGAACACAAGTATATCTTAGTGCCAGCAAGACAATCTTGAGACACTTTCCTGTAAGTAATTCCCTTCCAGTGTGGGACTAGTATACACAGCATGTGACAGCCTACCAGTGTTCACACTGTTCACAG
The DNA here is from genome assembly GCA_015106775.1 of Etroplus canarensis. NCBI lineage: Eukaryota > Metazoa > Chordata > Actinopteri > Cichliformes > Cichlidae > Etroplus > Etroplus canarensis. Next base: position 12,001 of record VUQH01081116.1, on the reverse strand, counting down.
TAGAGAGACAGTAAGACACAAGAATCCTGAAATAAAACAGCAGACTGTGACTGTGTAAACATAAACCTGCATCAACCACTGAAACAAACACAGCCATGAAAGACCATTGCTCTTTGAGACCAAGCCTATTCATGAAAAGGAAATGGAAGGCAACTGAGCCTAATCACTATTGGCAGGGATTCTCATCAGGTGTTAGCTGAGCCCAAGTTAACTAACATAAATATGCACTCTCTTACTTACTCTGTATGGAGCTTCACAGTTACGGATTGTGAAAATGCTACAGGTTCAGTCAGAATTTGCAGAAGAAGAGGTGCCACTGTTAAGTTGTAGCAACACTGTAATAAACCGCAGTGCCCCTGGGGTCAGGCTTTTGTTTACCTGTGTCAAAGATTGTCTATGACCAGAGAATCACCTTAAAGATGAACTGGGTGACCAAATCCCAGCAAAGTAAATGGGGACAAACACTGTGCTTAAGTGGAACAATGTGAGGCAGGTTAGCATTGCTGGAAGGCAAACTGAAATTTTCACCTCTCACTTATTAATAAGATACAATACACTGCGCTGGTTATCAGGTTGGTGGTTAGCATGTAAAGGCCAGATTTGAATGCAACTTTTTCGATTCTGTTACTAAATACATACACCAAGGGTAAAAAGAGGCTGAGTTTCTTCTCATGGCTATACAATAATACTTTTATTCTACTGTATTCTCTTTTATTTTATTGTTATTTTAGCTGCTGCTCTGTCTGCTGACCATCTTGGGGTTTCAGTAGGGATGCAACCACAGATTGGCATAGCTTTTGTGGGCCATATCTGATCATTTTGACTTTTTTTTTTGTTGCCAATTTTGTGTGAAAAAAAAAAAAAAAAAAACTCTAGCAAAACAGAGGAAAACTCAATTTCTCAATACATACTGACAGTATTTGTGATTTCGCCCTGAGTAACACATTGGACAGACAGCGGAGCTCTTTCTCTCAGACGGATTCAGCTTCTGTCACCAGGATTGCTACAGAAGATCTTTTCTGCCCCCAGGCAATAGCTCTCTACAACACCTCACCTCTGACTAACAGAGGACACCGCATAGGTTTCCATCTAGTTTCTGGTTCAGTTAACTCCTCACTTCATCAGCCATTTGAGTTGCATTTTCCATTTCCAATTTGCACATCTTGTTTTCACTGCTTTTTAAGTTATTCATATTATCTACATACAATTTATACCTTAGTATCTTGAATTACTTTTGGATATTTCATATCTCCTCACACAGTATTTGTTTTTATTGTAGTATGTCCTGGTATATTCTGTATTATTTGTATATTTATTACATTTTTTTGTTGATATTGCATATAAAGTTATACTGTGTACACACACTGTTGTTGGTATATATATATTGCTGTAACATAGGAATTTCCCAGTGTGGGAGAGGGAAAACTACTGTGTTGTCCTACATAAAGAGGGACATCAGGTATCCTAAATACCAGAAATGTCAGCACCTTTAAAAATTTAAAGATAAAAAGTATCTTTTCAGAATAAAAAAAGCTGACAAAAAGTTGAAGATCTACATCAGGTGGTGAGAGCTGCAGTGTGAGACATCAGTACACCTCTACCCTTTCTCATCCTGGACATCACCTGTTTTACTTCCTGCCCTTTGGAAAGAAATTCAGATTACTAATAACCAAAAGAGATTAAAAACCAGCTTCTTCCCAATGGCAGTCAAATCCATTTTGTGATGATGGACTTAATGGTGCTCTGTGGGATTTTCAAAGTTTGAGATTTTTTTTTAAACCCAATCCTGATTTGTACTTTTCTGCAACTTTGTCCCTGACCAGTTTGGAGAGCTCCTTGGTCTTCATGGTGTGGCTTGCTTGGTGATGCCTCTTAATTAGTGGTGCTACAGACTCTGGGGCCTTTCAGGACAGGTGTGTATACATTTAGATCATGTGAAACTTAAATAAGGTCCACCTGTGTGTGATCTAACTAATTATATGACTCCTGAAGGTAACTAGTAGCACCAGATCTCATCTAGGGGCTTCATAGCAAAGGGGGTGAATAAATATGAATGTACCACTGTACAGATTTTGTATATAAACAATGTACATTTCAGGTTGCAATGCAAAAAAAACCCCTCACAAAATGTGGAGTGAGGGGGTGAATACTTTTGCAAGCTACTATACATCAATATTGAGTACAGGTTTTCATAGGGCTGTCTTTATTTTTACAGGTTTATCTTCATAGGATAAACTAGATATAGGTTCATCTTTGTTTAATTTTATGCCTTGTTTATGTTCTATACCACAGGTTGGCAACTTCTCCTATCAGAAGAGACATTTTTGAGCAGTTTTGGCCCAGAAAAATGTGCATGGAGCCACAAAACATATTTTGCCCCTATAATGTAGCTCAATCTATAAACAAGTAGGGATAATTTAAAAACTCTTACCTTATGTGACTACTCTGTGGTGAGCTTTATATTGTTATTTGCTATTTAACTGAGGTTTTACTTTGGATTTTCATTACATTAATAAGTTATAGAAGTACCTTAAGCTGCTCCCTTGTATTCTCCCTAAAGGGGTTGCCACAGCGGATTAATCCACATTGATAATTTGGCAAAGGTTTTATGCCGAATGCCCTTCCTGACGCAACCCTCCATGGTGAGATGGGCTTGTGTCCCCAACTGCAATCAAACCAGGGATGGTTCGCTTGTATAAACCCACTCTGAAATTAAGTAAAGCTACGCAAGCCACTTTGGGTCCCACCTGTGGTTGTACAAATGAATTCGACTGGAAACAGTCTACTTTTTAAAAAATAAACATGACATATAGTCTAACAGCTTCAGCTTTCTTTTTAGTTGAATGTTGACTAAAGTCAAGCCACAGATCAAGCACATCAGCAGCAGGAGGTGAAAGTGAACAAAGCTGGGGGAAAACAAAGCATTGTTCATTTCTATATTCATATTCAGTCAGTCAAACTCTGAAGGAGAAGGGCAAAAAAGCCACATGTGGCTCCAGATCCGCAGGTTCGAGACCCCCGTTCTGTACTGTCCAGGTCAGGTATTTACTGTGCTTTATCTGGCATAATGCATCTGAGCCAACCTAACAGCTGCCAAACAGTATTTCACTGTTTATATAAAAGATTTATTCTGCTATTAAAAAGTTCAGTAGCACAGATTAATATGTGAGAAAGAAGAAGCTCGGTCCTACTTTTAAACTATCCACAGGCCATGCACTAACAACACTTTAATTACATGTTAAATCCTGATCCTAACACACAAACTCAGGTACGCTGACCGAATACTTGCTAACTTTGGAATAATCTACTGACATCCTGACATTAGCTCACGAAGTGCAACTTAACAGGCAACTGCTGGCCTTTATAAATCCACCTGCAGCAGACATAACATGCATGTCAGACACTCCTGGTTATAACAAGTAAATCTGCACTGGTACTAGTCTGCAACTAAAGCTACAGCCGGTCAGCTAGCTACAATAAAAACAAAAAATAAATCACAATTCCAGTGTTGTTTGTGGAAGCAGCTTAAAGCTAGCTGCCTAGCCTTCTCACATGGGTTATAAGATTTACCTGGCAACACGGGAAATATGAAAAAGGAAGCGTGTGTGCATATTGTTGCAGTTAGAGCAGACACTTCTCGTTTAGCGAGCTAGCCTGACAAAGTTAGCCAAGTGAGCTGTCCGCTAGCCGGCTAGCTGAGTAACTTACTTAGCTTGTCGGCTAACAGTCCGCCATCACAGAGCTAGGCAGTTTGCTTGGATCCGAAAGGCGGACTCGTCAGGAAGTACGCGTTAACACGCCGAGAAAGTCGTTGGAAATGGCTTAAGTTACACCGGCAGCGGCTGTTTTACCTTGTCCGCCGTTCTGCTACTTTCCTACTGTACGTGGCTCGGCTGTGCGCTAGCGCTACGGTTGTCGGTGAAATGCCCAACCGTACAGGCCGCACGGTCCGCTACGGCTCTCTTGCCATCGCTGTACAGAAGCCTGAGAGACGAGCGGAACACAGGGCGACAGGCGCGCCACCCCGAATACTGCTGTGTAATAACACGGAGAGCCGCACAGGTCACGGCTGTGAACCACACAATTCTTACTTTTAGGTAGGATTTAGGGCCACATGAGAAATAAAAACTCATTTTTAATACGTTGCATTCAGCCCTATACTACTACAAGTTCAACATACCCAGGATATCTCTCCGTTATCTGGCTTTACTTAACCTAACATTGGCGATCAGGATCAGCAAATCACACGAAGGCGGTCGCCAGCCCCAGAAGTTAACCCAGTTTTACTTGAATCAGTTTAGTTTTTAATTCTTTGGCTGCAGCCCGGTGGTGTTTAACGATCTGCCAGCAAATTAAATAAAGAGTAAACATAAAAAATACATTCAAATGTAGGTTTGGTCTATATGCAAATTTGATCCAGACTACAAATCAGCAAAGTTTTAACCAGAATCAGAATCCTTTATTGGATGTATGCTTTGGGGTCATTGCTGTGTTGAAAGGTGAAATTCAGCTTTTTGAAACTGTTTTTAAGTCCCTCCACCTCGGCTCAAGCCCCACTTCCAGCTGAAGAAGAGCAATCCCAGAGCGTGATGCTGCTGCCACCATGCTTTACTTCGGGTATAGTATTCTTCTGGTGATGCACAGTGTTGTTTTTGCACCTAACAGACCATAACGCATTTTCCCACATGCCTTTGGCAGACCTGGTGTTTTTTTTGTACAAATTTTAGCCACGCCTGGATGTTGTTCTTTGTAAAAAACCTCAACCCCAAAGTCCAGACATACGGAGAATATGGGAGATTGTTGTCACACGTACTACACAATGAGAACTTGCCAGAAATTCCTGCAGCACCTTCAGTGATGCTGTAGGCCTCTGGGCAGCCTCCCTGACCAGTTTTCATGTTGTCTTTTCATCAGTTTTGGAGGGACATCCAGTTCTCGGTGACGTCACTGTGGTTTTATATGTTCTCCACTTTTTGATAACTGCGTTCACTGTGTTTCAGTGAACGCAGTGAGTAATTGTCAGGAAAATCCTATGAGGGCAGCTGAACTTTATTTGAGGTTAATCATGGTCACTTTAATTGATGGCAGATGTATACCCAAAAAGACCGAATGCTCTAATTAAAGCAAAAGATACAAAGTATTAATTTTAGGCTATGTGCACTTATGCAACCAGTTTTATATATATACACACACACACACATTATCTATCTATCTATCTATCTATGCTGTCCAAGTTGAAGACAATATTGGAAAATCCTTCACACCCTCTCCATGACGTACTGAACAGGGAAAGGAGCACATTCAGCAGCACCATGATTCCACCACGATGCACCACAGAACGCCACAGGAAATCATTTGTACCTGTGGCCATCAAACTTTACTATTCCTCCCTTTAATACCTGGACTGTTTGACTTGAGGCCATATATTTAATATATCAAGGTTTACAGAACAATAAAGTTGATTTAATTATTAACTATTTGTAGCCTACAGGAGAAATTAATAAAGGTTCTCAAAGCAATATGTATCTATTACTGTTTTTTTTTACCAATATGTTTATTGTCTTTTTCAAAATTTTTTCACAAACACATAACATATACACATACATACATATATACACTACACATACAAACTGCATACCCTTGAATCATTTTTCAATTTGAATAAACGTATGAAATTGGATTAATTAACAAATTATGAAGAAAAATATATATTTTTTTAAATAAATAAAATTTAAAAAAAGGGGGGTGTATATATATCTATTACTGATGCTTAATGACTTTTGACGCTATTAAGAAAACTTTGGAACCTCCTACTATGTGCACAGTGGCCCAAGGGATCTTCCAGTATTGGTGATACTATTTCCCAGAGATCTGATTGGTCAGTAGGCAGATTTTGTACCTGGTGAGCTCTAATCTAGAACTTAAATTGCTCTGGAAGAGGTTAGGTCTGAGTTACCCCGGTGATACACCCCGGTAAAAATGGACCATTGCAGTACCCAGATTTAACCTTGAAATGACCTTGATAAGCACAAGGGCCACACTAAAAGAAACAAAATATAAAAGGATTTTAAAAATATTTTTGCTTTTGAGGAAAAAGTCAGAATTTTGAGGAAAACGTTGAAATGTGGAGGATAAAGCTATCATTTCTAGTTAAGGTACAATTATTAGTGCACGGCTGCTGGAGCCTCTACAAAATGCCTTGGCGAGATGAATTAGTGAAATCATACTTCAGAATCAGTTTTAGTAACAAGGAATTTTTTTCTCTTTTAGCACATAAACACAGTGTGATTATGAGTATTAGGACTTTGAAGAGATGGTGTAGAAAATGGCATCTGTTTAGAAGAAAAACTCCCATAAATTTGGAAGAGTTGGCCTCATTTGTGCAAAATGAAATAACTGGTAATGGACACCTTCGTCCGATACAGAGAGGGTATGGTATATCTCAAGACACAATGAGATAGCTGATCAAGTTGTTTGATCTTGAAGGTGCGGAGCTCAGGAATGCTCCGGCATGTCTCACATGCAATTATTATTGCAACAAAGGTCCTAATTCTTCATGACACATGGATTCCTATGATAAACTGAAGCCATATGACATTGCCATCAGTGTTTCAAAAGTGTTTCCACTTTTTTCTCTAAATAGTATTCCAGCTTTTTAAAAAAAAATAATATTTTGACTATATTCCTAAAAAATCTTTTGACTTTATTCTCAAAAAAGCATTCCGCTCTTATTGTGTCTCAGGATACAACATATCTTCTCTGTCTGATATCCTTGCATGTTCCATCACCAGTTATTTCACTTTGCACAAATGTGGCCAATTCTTCCAAATTTGTCAGAGTTTTTCTTCTAAACAGACACAATTTTCTGAACCATCTTCAAAGTCCTGATACATGTGGAAAAAGAGAAATAAGTTTCTTGTTACAAAAATTGATTCTGACATATGACTTCACTAATTCATCTCGTCAAGGCATTTTATAGAGCCACCTGGAGCCTTGCATTAATAAATATATATTATAATATTTATATAATAATTATATTATTAACTAGAAATGACAGCTTTAGTCTCCACATTTCGACTTTTCCCTGAAATTTTGATTTTATTCTCAAAAGCAAAACATTTAAAAATTCTCTCATTTTTAATTTCTTTTAATGTGGCCCTATCCTCCTCCCTACAAAACCATAACTAAATGACAAAACAAGAACTGCTTGTCAATTCCAAATAATTTCATCATAAACTACAAACTTTGTTTTACCATTTAATTATTTCTCAGTGTTCTTTTATTTGCCTACGCTCAAAATAAACCTAATTTTATATTTCTTGTTTACATCTTGTTCCTTTTGCTTTGGTAGGTTATGCTGACTGAAAGGTGGTGGTCACCGAGGGGTGCATTAAAAAAGCAACCAAAAAGGCTAATTTACCTATAAAAAAATGACCTGAAATTATGCGATGTTTATTATTTCTTTTATAATTTAAAAGGAAAAAAATGCGAGAAAAGCGAATCATTAGTTGAACTAGTATTTCACCTGCACACCAGTTGATATTATTTTATTATGTAATGAATACGGCAGATTAACTTACAATTAGCTTTGTGTTTTACTGCTTAATAAAGAAACATTTTACAAAGAGAGGCATTTCAGAATCCAGCTGGTTTAATTTGTATTCATCGAGAGGCTCTTGCTGCTCTTTTTCATTGTTTTAGAGACTGCTGGTGTGGTTTATGAATTGTGATTCGAAGATGCTACACATTATCTCTTATAACATGGGGTTATATCTTCTACCAGCCAAAAAAAGCCCAGCATATGGAATATCCTACTGCAGAGTAAATAGGTTTGATGGTCATAAAATTTGAGATTTGTGGGTTTACACAGATGTGTATATATTAGCCTGGCAAAACTCCTGGTTCTTTTGCAGTGATTTTGAAACAGAAATTTTTCACAGGACTTTGAGCAGTCATGTGGAAAATTTAGTACAGTTCATGAATAAGTAACTCGTAGAACCACATGTAATAACTTCACATAATTGTTTTCTGTATGACTTTATCAATCTCTCCCATCACTGTAGAGGAATTTTGGCACACTTCTTCACAATATTGCTTCAGTTGATTAAGGTCTGCAGGTGGAATTTGATTGAGCTATGGCAACACCTTTTTTAATTTTCTGCCATTCTGTTGTAGATTGGGTGATGTGCTTGGGATCCTTGCCCTGTTGCATGATCCAGTTTCAGCCAAATTTTGGCTGTCAGACAGATGGCCGTGCATTTGACTCTCGAATACTCTGATATACAGAGGAGTTTGTGGTCGCCTCAATGACGGCAGGGTGCCCAGTTTCCGTGGCTGCAAAACAAACCCAAATTATCACCCCTCCACCACAGTGCTTGACAGCTGGTATGAGGTGTTTGTGCCAATATGCTTTGTTTGGGTTTCACCAAATGTGGCACTGTGCATTACTGCCAAAGATCTCCACTTTGGTCTCATCTGTCCAATGGACATTGTTCCAGAAGTCTCAGGATTTGTTTAGATGCAAACCAACCTGCCAAGTTCTTCTTAGAAAGAAAAGGCTTTTTTGTGGTGACCCCTAACAACAAGTCATGCTTGTTCAGTCTTTATATAATTGCACTGTCATGAACTTCATCATTCACAATGCTAAGTGAGACCTGTAGGATCTGAGCTGTAGCTCTTGGGTGTTTCTCTGAACATTGCATGGTCTGATCTTGGGGTGGGACGTCCATTCCTAGAAAGACTGCGGTATTGACTTAACCCACGCCTTACCGCTGCAGACCAGCAAACTGGCAAAACATCTGCTTTTATAGAGGAGGTTACACTGGCTGATGGTCAATAAATCATGTGTATTTGATTAGCAACATCTGGCAGTTTCTTACTCTCTTAAGTAAGCAGTAAGACTGTACTTAATATGTCACAGGACTATATGGAGTCCTATGGAAATTTTTTTTTCACATGACTGTAGTATTTTTTTAAAACCAGGAGTTAAATATAACCCAGTGTGAAGCCAAGTGTGTTAGCCAATAAAATCATTTCACAACATGTTTAATAAAACCAGAATTTAAGTCATGTAGTAGCTTATCCAGCTCATGATCTATTGCAATTCACAGGCTACTGTAATTGAGTTCAGAAAGAAAGTTCTATGTTATCTTGACCCTGGTTGCTGTATTGTCCAAACTAATGAGAATTAAAATCCTTTGGAAATTCTAGAAGTCTCACATTTTCAGGACAACGGTCCTAGTTATTGAACAGCCCTAACCTGGTTTAAGATTTTATTACTATTATTACTAAGATATTATTATTAACATAAACAGACCTTATGATGGCCTTTAATTACCTGTAAAATGACAAGTATAACCTTGAGCACAATTTGAGTGAAGACTCATTAGGGGGTACACTCATGTGCGTACACTCAACACTCAAGGAGGAGTAGCAATTCTTACGAAAATAGAAAAGTGCCAGTAAAATGGCAAACATGACCTTTAATTTGCTCATTTCTTTATTGATACATGCCAATAGTTTATTTTTTATTCTCGCTAGAACAGAAAATATTTGTACCATCTGCAAACAGTACTAACTTTAATACTTAAGAAACACTGCATATAAAGTACAGTATTATTAATATAAATGTCGAACAACCTAGGGCCCAACACTGACCCCTGGGGGACGCCACAAGCAATTTCTAGACATGATAAACAGAGCTGTAGCAAATCCCACCGAAAGATGGTCAGGCACTTGAACTGATGATTTAAGATTTAATGGAAATCTCAAACCAACGTAAGAGATGGTCACAGAACACAAACAGAAAAGTCTGTTAGCTACCTTATGTTACAGTTTCATCAAGCTACTGTTAACTCTATTAAATGAACAGAGTAATATGCTAAAGCTGCTTACTTGTTACTTCCTATGTTTACATAGGAACTTCTGGTAGGCACAAGAGTTTTCAAAATAAAAGCCCTTCTAATCAAAAACAAGAAATGAAGAAAGAAACTTAATCCAGTTGAGGATGCTTGAAAAGGTAACAACTTGACTTTGAAACAACAACAACAACAACATCTCTTTAAAGCAAACCACAATTTTGGGTTATTTACAAACACAAACTGCTGTCTCTTACTTAAGTAGCTTTTGATCCAGTATAGTGTAAATCCCCATACCATATTTTTCCAGTTTAATAAATATGTCATGAATGATTGTCAAAGCTTTTTTGATATCAGTAAATACTCCCATTGCATTTTTTGTTATCTACAGGGTTTGCAATTTCCTCTATTGATTCCATTATTGCCAGTGTTTTCGCTGTGTCTGCTCAGAATCTGTATTGACTGTCCGTGAGCAATTTGTGCATTCCTAAGAATGTGTCTAATTTAATGTTAATGAGCTTTTCAAGTATTTTGGGGAACTATGGTAACAAGGAGATAAGACTGTAGTTTGTGAAGTTTACTCTCAGTCTTGTATAACGGTATGACTTTAGCTTTGTTTATTTTGTTTGGAAATTAACTGGTCTGGAATGATAAGTTAGAGATGTAAGTTAATGGTTTGAAAATCCCCTCAGTGACCTTTTTCACTAATGTCGTAGCAATACCATTGTAATCAGTGGATTTTTTGTTTTTACATTTTTTTTAACAATGTTCAATATTTCTCATCAGCTTGGGTGAAGACCCATTAGGTGATCACTTTGTGCAAGTTTCACTAAAATCTGACAAATACTCAAAGAGGAGTACTGATTTTTGTGAAGAGATGTGTGACAGTGTATTAGGCCGACCCAAAAGCGAACAAACTCAGGAACGAGGTAAAAGAGGGATATAATGATGCATAAGGAGTTAAACAGTTCATTAAAGGTGCAAATGGCAGAAACAGTTTCAGTCTCTTTTGTGGGTAAGTGTCTTCAGGTTCATGGTCCAAATGAGTCCTAAATCCCCGGTGGCAGCGAGCAATGTTTGAAGGTGAGAGTGGGTCAGGCTGTTCTTTGGGGGGGCTTGACAGGTGTGGCAGTTCTGGAGGAAGCAGCAGGGAATTCAGGTAAGAAACAATTCTTTGCAGGGCAACAAGAAACATGACTTGACGTAGCCTTGCTTAGTACAATGCATGTAGCTTAACATTCCAGCTGAGTGTGGAGGAAACTGCTTGGCTTAAGTAGCAATGGTAATGAGGAATGGATCGCAGGTGTGCAGGCACACTCCGCCTCAGCCACACCCACACCTGAGAGCCAAGCAGAGACAATTACTGCCCTCACTCAACCCAGAGAGGAAAGAGAGAACAAGAAGATTAGGAAAGATAGAAACAGGCAGGTCAAGACCTGGAGGACAGGGGACCCTGACAACATGGATGCCTCACCTTGCTATAATCAGTCTTTCGGACTTGAAAAGCTAAAACTTCAGCAAAATGTTCCCCATTTTTAGTGTAATGAAGTTAAAAATGCATTCTTAAACCTTTCATATTTAGTGAACCATCTATTTTCAAAACCATAAATGAAAATAGATATCTTTTCTAAAAAAGAAAGAAGTGCAATTTCAACATTTCACGTGTTTTTCTGCAATTAGTCAGTCTGTTGCAGTCTATTACACATTATTAATCACACAGTGGTTCTACAAAGCAACCGATGCTTCACATGTAAAATAGTTTGGAAAAACTTTTTTTTTTTTTACTACTTTATGTTTTCTACTTTATGTTTAGCACTGTTGCCTCACAGCAAGAGGGTCTGGGTTCAAATCCAACAGCCGGCTACCTTAGGCCTTTCTGTGTGGAGATTGCATGTTCTCCCCGTGCTTGTGTGAGTTCTCTCCGGGTTCTCTGGCTTCCTCCCACAGTCCAAAGACATCCAAAGGGGGTTCAGTTAATTGGCAATTCTAATTGACCATAGGTGTGAATGTGCGTGTGAATGGTTGTTTGTCTCTCGGTGTTGGCTCTGCGACCTGTCCAGGATGTACCCTGCCCTACGCCTGATGACAGCTGGGATGGGCTCCAGCACCCCCCGCAACCCTGAACTGGATAAGCAGAAGATGAT
>VUQH01081114.1:0-22474 GCA_015106775.1 Etroplus canarensis | reverse complement strand
TATTGAGTTCTCTATGCGTTACTATTTTCAGTAGGAATGAGGAATTTTACATTGAATTCACCTTTTTATATTCAAACTTGAGCCGGCTCACTAGGTTTCTCTAAGAAATCAGAAATCAATCAAGGATAGCATTCAACCACTAAAACTCGTTTTTATGTATAGGAATGCAAGTCAATTACTCTAATTTGACATCTTGTCCAAAAAATAATAATGTGCTTTACTATTTTTTCTGTTTTTCGGTAAAACAGTACATTTGAAAATTAATGGAGAACAGTAAAAGTTATACTTTGGCGTTAGGGTTAGGGTCAGTAATTTTGCTTTCAATAATTGGCTGTAAGCTTCATGTGCCCAGGAGGCAAAAGACACATTCAATACACTAAACTTGTTTATACGTATGTGTCCAATTTTGTAACAGAAATGTGTCAACCTTGTGTAGGTTTGTGTACATACGAGCAGAAATTTCAGTTTGTACACGTGGAAATCCTGGCTGAAGCATCAACGGAAGATCAGTGTGGATATCGTGGGTAGCATACACCTGTAAGCACCAACTCTGGACAAAGAAGCGCTTTGTGAAATGACTGCCCTTGAAAGTGTCGGTTTTCTTTTCACTTTCTAATATGATTTACAGTTGCACTTTGATAAACGAAGAAATCACTCCCTGCTGCAGTTACTGACAGGTATCTTTTCTGCTTTTAATTATTTTACACAGTCTCACATTTAAAGGTGAGTGAATGTGGCAACAGTTTAATAGTAGCATTTAACTATGCTGTCATGTCATCTAAATGTTATCTACTTATTTAATCTGCTCCCAGTAGATTATATACACTCAGAACATACTCTTTTGTGTTACAAGTTTTCTGAAATAGTATTTTTAAATATGTAAATGATACATTATCTGCATAAATATGTGCAAATTTTCATCTTCTTCATACATTTAGAAAATACTGTTAAGAACCATAAAAAAGGGATTTTTTTTCAATAAAATCTCCATAAATCAGCCTTTGAAAATTATGTGAATAACCCACAATGCAACAAAGTTCACAACATAAGTAGGAAAAAAATGTGAAGTGCTACTGAACTGGAGACTATGGCATGAGAAGAAACAGCCTTCAAAGACATCGAAACCCACAGATTTTTACTGGAAAATATACTTTTATCACAACTGGTCACTCGCATAAGAACAGTTTTGTATTATGTTTTTTGTAAATGGTATGTCTTGAGGCAACTTTTGTTGTAAATTGGTGCTTTATAAATAAAATTGAATTGAAAAAATTGGTTAGTAACACCTCTATGTGCATTTTGGACTTTTATATCCCTCAGTTTAAAAGAAGACGTATATGGAAGTCAAACAGCAAAAAATATGAAAATGGACAAGTCAATGACATATTGAGGATGTCTTTCTGTACCATTGCTGTGTTTTCAATCATCGCTATTTCTTTAGTTTTTTTGTTGGATCCAAATGAGCGTGGCGCATTCTTAAAATGTCTGTTTTCTTCTTTCCAAATAAAGTGTGGCGTTGTTTGAATGTGCAGAGAGTAATCACAAAAATCTGAAAAACAGCTTCTGGCAAAATCCTACATCCAAATTCTACATTGAAATTCTATGTTCAGGGGGTTTCATTATAACCGCCCAGACCAAGATCTCAAAAGAAGCCCAACTTGTCTTCAAAACCACGCCAGCTCTTTCCCTCTGTCATGCTGCGAGTTGAAGAAACGCCACAGAAATTAGCCACATGCACGTAGGCCTGTTCGTGGCATTTCCCCCCACGCACATACTGCACATGGACACCTTGCTTGATAATTCACAGATGGTTCACTCTGCTTCCTCCACAGCTTTCTCAGCAGTAGCGTGACCCTCCTATTGGCTAAAAATATGAGTTCTTATCAACACATTATGCTGCAATTTCTGCACTTTCCAAACTCCTGGCACTTCATTAATTAATTCATTAAATAATCATAGCCCCATGCATAGTTTAAGAAGTATTTTCAGAAATATTTTGTTTCATAAATCATCTCTGCGAATTTGTGTACCCACATACGAACTGATGATGAAATGGGCATCAGGCTGCACATATGCATTCGTTTGATGTCCATTTACTTAAATGGAAACTGCTCTGCTTCTTCTTTCAGCATAACTCAATAAAACAGGCACAGGTAGTTTCACAGTGCAGGGTGAAATGATCTTTTCTTTATCCTCCGTGATGAGACTGAGGGAAATCTTTGATCTGGAGTGGCTAGATAATCATCCGTAGCTGAGCCCTGATTTCCATCTCTATTCAACTCTCCCCTGGAAGCTCCATAAGCAGCCATCAACACTGGAACTAATCAGGGTTATTACCACTCTCCCCACTGAACGGCACACTTCTCCAGATGTGGGATCAGCTTCACAGCACTGACTAGCCCTGCCATTGTTCTTTGTGTTGATATTGCACAGCGCTTTGACTTGAATCTGTTTGCTGATGCGCCAGGCTGATAAGGAAATTTTATTAAACAGAGAGGTGGACAGTTTTTGATGGTTTCTTACTACCCTCTCTGAACAGTTATATTTCTATTTATTACAGTCGATGTTTGATCAGAGTTCATTATGGTGTAATTTTACCTGCAATGAAGCTTTGCCCTGCTTCAAAACCTTGTGAATTTTAAATTAGAAGCGGGGGAAAGGACAAGCTGCTGCCAACTTTTTCTTAAGTGTGATTTCCTTTTGCAGCTGAAGGTTAAAAAAAGCAAGGAAAAGAAATTAAATGAAAATATTTGTCAGACGCCCTGACCTTAAATGATGGTCCTCCTTTGTGTTTCTTTCTTGCGCTTAATCCTATTGGTAATTAGGGCTAGGGCTTCTAAACTGTCATCTGGATCTGAACTAGTGTGGGGACATTTGAAAGGAGTCCAACTCAGCTGTGTCAAACCACACAACAAATTAAGTTCAAGTCCTTTAGGCCAAGTCATCTTCCAAGTATCAAGACTGAGTTCAAATCAGGTCACAAGTTTCAAGTCAGAAACATTCAGTTTACTCTGGAGCTTACAGGGACATTTAAGTCAATCTTCATAGTAATCAGAGGGTTTCGAGTCTCAAATCTGTTTTATATTAAAATACCCTCAGAGTGTGTTTTAGCTCACGTGTCAAACATGTTACAGTGTGTGTTTCAAATCAGTGTTCATGTTAGTCAAGTCATAAAAAAATATTACATCTGCATTTGTGTTACGTATGTCCCAGACTTGAGTCAGTGTCGCAAATATTAACCTTTGAGATGAAGAAAGGGCTGAGTGGTTGCTTCGTGGTCTCGGGTTAGATGTCATCTGTTGAGCTCTTACTGCTCAACAGGAATGTCATGATACTGGAAATGTGGTAGTTGGTACCGATACCAGTAGAATTACATGACTGTTGATATCAGATTTGATTCAAGGTTAATTAAAAAAACAGTTGCGCATGCCAGTTGCACATGCCTAAACATAAACTCCTTGATTAAAAACATCTGAGCATTACAAATATAGCTTTTCTGTAAAGAAAAGCAGCAGCAGTACAGAACCGAATAGAGTGCTATGATTTATGTGCTAGTCTGTCAACAATTTTGCATGGATGCTGCAATGAGTCCTATGAACGGCAGTTATTTTTATATCTTTTTGAACTTTTTCTTTTCCAGTTCAAGGTTTTTGAAAGCAAAACCAACATATCAATGTCGTCACAACAAGGTATAACACCAGTTATGTTACCATTGCCTAAGCATTTTGATAACATTAGCCACTGCAAACATTTTAGCCTGTGGAACACAGATGATTTCAAATCCATTGAGCAGGTCTGGATGCTGGTCTCTTCTGGTGGAGGTTTGTCTCCCTTGGTCTAAAAAAGCACAATAGGCTTGTTTGCGTATTGCCTTTTGTGAATCAATTGTCACTTTGTAGTAGTCCTGATTGCCTTTCTTATTAACAAGTGGGGCGGAGCTATCCCAGCAGCTGCACTAGTCAGTATCTTCCACGTTTAGTTTTTTTGTTGTGCCATTTGCAGCTTCTCTGCTGCTTTGTGGACATCCTTCTTCTTCTTAAGCATGTAAGGATAGAGTAGAAAACTTGTAGCCATATGCAGTCACATTACTTCTGGAAAAAAACTGCGATCTTTGTACATGCGCTACGCTCAATAATATCAATACTTTAAAAAAAAAAATACTGTTGTTTTTGGAAATTTGGCATCTGTTGACATCCTTACAATAGTTGTATTGGAATGATTCAACTTTCCATTGTTTTAAGTGTCAGCCATTACAGATTAGTGTTGCTAGAGCGGTCAGTTTCCTTAGAAATGGGCTACTTTTACAGTGTTGGTTGACTTTCCTGTAAGCAATCTAGCATGACCTATTTTTGCATGAAAATGACACGCAAGGAAACTAAACAAGCATTGATGCCATGCATATACACACACACACCCTGCTGAATGCTCTACATCGCCTGGCACCTTCCTTGTGCTACCAACCCAAGGCTGATTTTTGGACTAATTTTGAACTGACCATCGGGCTCATTTTGGTCAAGCAGCAGCCTCGGGGCAGAAAAATGAAGCCATTGTTGAAGTGCCAAAAGCAGCAGTTACTGGTTTGGCCATTTGAGGCTAGCTCCAAACGTGAGTGAATCCCCGCAGACTCCCATGTTAAAATGCCTAGCAGAAGAAATAAAAACACTTACAGCTTGCTGCACAAATAGTTTTGACCTTTATGGATAGTCTCACCCATCATGACAGTTACTCTAGTTAGAGGCGCGGCTGCTTTGATTGACAGGTGTGCTATGGCACCTCTGCTAATGTGCTGATGCCTTTGGGAGTATTTTTACTGAAATTATATCAAAATAATGTTTTGTTGTGTGGTGCAGCCCACCCACGAATGCTTCAGGTTAAATTACATTAATTTAATAGACTCGTCCTTACCAATAATTAGTCAGTGTCACTTTGTGGATGCTGCAATATTTGATAACTTAGTATTCAACCCTCTCGTGCAAATGTGATCACTTCTGACTCCAAAAAAAGAACACGGCAGCTAAAATGCAGCCACTGACTCTGCAAAATTTACGTCCCTAATAAACTACTGGATGAGGTCATGATGGCTCCATCCATGACCTACGGTCAGCCTGTGGTTTTGCTTCTCAGATCCTTGAATGTAGGCCGTGTACACTGTGCTTCTCCTGCGTCTTGACTCTCCTAAAGCAGATGCTTGCTAGGGCCTAGATGTCACTGTCACCGTGGTAAAAAGCTCAGGATTTCGCCTAGCAGAGGTCCATACATCGAAAGTACATCTGGTGGCAATTTGTCTTTTTGTGGGATGAACATCTTTTGAAACTTTGCGACTTTTTCAAAATGGAAAACATGTGGCCCTGAAGTGCTGACTTGCCAGTCTGCCATTGTCAGCTGTGTTGTACAACGGCTCTGCTGAAGTGAAGCATTTATTTGTGACCCCTCCACGTTCCACCTCATTACATCTACAATGTTGTTTTTCTCCACTTAGAGGACATTGCAGCTGGATACTGAGCTCGGCATATTTTGTCTACTTGAGCACTTGTTAATTTGCTGTTATGCCCCTTCATGCGGAGCTAACGATGGACAAAGTAAGAGAATAAAGAAAGCAAGCAAGAGCACTTTGAAAGAACTTTTCCCTCGCCAACACAAAATACCTGACATATTTCATATTTCAGTTTTGTATTTACTTATTTTCTCTTCTTATTTAATTTCCCATACATCAATTTTGCACCCCCCTCCAAAAAAAAACCTTTTTGTAAAAAATATCTCATCTTCCCTGCTCTCCTCTCCTGTCTTCTTAAATTTCTTTTCTCCTTTGTCTTACTTCTTCTCTCTCCTCTTCATTTCCCCTCTTTTCCTGTTTTTCTCTTAGATCTATTGTGCTTCATGTAGCTCTCCTTCTTTTTCATCATCTTTATGCTCATCCTCACAAGTGTTCTCAAATTTCATCTCCTGTGCACTTTTTCTCTGAGCTACAACGTTTTAATGCTTTTTCGTCCTCTCTTGCCCTTTCATCTTCTTCCACCTCCTTTCCTCTCCTCTCCTCTCCTCTCCTCTCCTCTCCTGTGTGTGATGGATGGTGTGGGTCAGCGTGCAGCCTCTGACAGTGATAGCCTCTGTCACTGTTCAGAGTCTGTGGCTCTCAGTGTTTTCTCTCTCCCCTCCCCAACTTTATCGTCGGTCTTCTCAGGTCAATGACTCAAGAGAAGTGGGAAAAGAGTGTTATTTGCTACTGTCTCACTTCTGTCCTGAAGCAACAGGAGGCTTGATCCCGAGGGAAGGTATAAGCTAGCGGTTATGGACTCGGATTCTGTTACAGTAAAAGCCGCTTATTGCAGCTATTTCCAATGTTCCCTGAACTATTCATTTTAACTTTAAAGTATCCAATGAGATCCCACCATTTCACATAAAACATTACGTTTCAGAATTAAATTGTTAAGGATTATTTTGTTTAAATTGCAGGTAATTTCTGAATGTATCCTTGTATATCTACAGAAGGTCTTCAAGAGATCATAGATCCAAGTCCCTGGTCCCCCAAATCTGCTCATTATGTAGCTAATTATGCAATTTTTGATACCAAATTCTATACCAAAAATAATAAACAAAATAATATCCAATGTGGTTAACTGTAAACTCCTTCAATGAAAATATTTTAACATTACAAAAGTGGCATTGCTATAAAGAAAAGGAACAGCAGAATACAGTACTATGATTTATGAGCTAGTACTGTAGTGCAACAGTTTGTGTTGATGCTGCGATAATTTGTATGAATGACATCATTTTTCATGACTTTGTGAACTTTTTCTTTATCAGTTAAAGGTTTTTGAAAGGAAGATGAATATATCAGTGCTGTTACTACAAGGTCTAATATTAGATTCATTACGATAGCATATTATATAAAACACTCCTTGCTCATCTGCCTCAAACACAAGGTGCACCCAACTGCCTTTCCTATTAACAAGCTGGACAGGGCTAACCCGGCAGCCACACTAGTAACCAAGTTTTTAACATGTTTAAAATAACAAACAAAACAAACACAGTCAGTAACGGAGCCAAAAGGTCACACTGACGTTTCCTCAGCATCTTTCCTCCAGATGCAAGGCCAGATGTTTCACATTTGTCAGCCAGTAAGCTATGTGGTGACAGTAACTAGGAGATATATGCACAATTTGATTAAAACTAAGTTAACCTGAAAAAGACATAGGAGCTATTTAAAGCTGCATTAATGAGTTTGTGGCCACATCACTGGCATTACTGTATGAAGTGGTCTAATTACAAACTTGACAGAGTTGATAGAATAGGTCATGTTATATGTCTACCTCATGGATGAATGTTTCATTCTTCTCGTGTGCTTTTGTTTCCCTAGTTTGTTAGTGAAATGTCTTAGTATTTGGCTGCTAAATGCCCCATTACATTTAGCAGGCAGTGTCTAATGGTCTCTGTCTTCTGCTTGCTGCAGATCAGGTAGTTTTTAGGTTTATCATAGAACAGTCATCTGCTGTTTGAAGTGAGGTTAATGAGCGCAGGCTGGAAAACTGAAACAATAATACAAAGTAACTATAAAAGCTCTTTCAGAGATATTGTTCTGTGCCCTGCACGACTTATCTCAGTTTTCACATTTTCATTAGCACATGTAAAATTCCCATTCTTAGCTGTTGGCATGCTCATTGATTGGTAAGTGTTTTACTAACCATAGACATGAACAGGATATAATCTAGAGCCTTCCTATAGCAGTGGGGATTGTGGGGAATCCCATATCTAAGTTTCCAAAGTTAAAGGTTCTCTGCAAGAACAGCCCAAGACTGTTATTGACACCTACAAACAAGTTTCAGTCAGGATTCTGTTGCATCCATTTGTGCACAGCAGTTTGTGTGACATCCACAACAGTTTGATGTAATACATAAGTAATTTCCATTCATATGGTGTCAGCAGAATGGAAGGAGCAAGTTTTCAGCTGTGAAATAATCACACAAACACCCACTCAAGTTGCATCTAGGAGAAATCACTCAAAATTTTGATATGCAAGTCGCTGTGTTGTGGTGAAACTGAATATTTGTTTGAGTGTAAAGGAAGAAAAGATTTTATTAATAGTGCAAATTTATGTAATGCTTACGACTTTTGTTAAATTATTTAATATGATTTTTTGATTTGAAATTAGGTCCTTATAATTTGTTGCTCTATTGTAACGTAGATTAGCTAAAAGTCAGGAAATCCCGATTACAGGTCAGGTGATGCATTTATATATTGGAATCAACTATTAGCATTTTGTTTAATCACTCTGAACTGAATACAACTACTTTGTAACATCCATGCTATTTTCACTTTACACTACTTAGTTTGCAGTAACAGCAAGACAGTGGTGAGGTGTGTGGTAGGAGCCGTGGATGGGCTCAGATCAGCTCTGAGCTTGTTTGCAGTGGTGTTGAACAGGTTGACAGATGAGGTCAGGCAGGAGTCTTTGTGGACTATAAAATTCACAGACGACATTGAGCCTGGAGAGGTGGAGGTATGCACTGGTGAGAAGAGGAATGAAAGTCTGTAGAAGCAACACAGATAAATGTGTGTGAATGAGAGAGAGGCAGGTGGAATGGTGAAGATGCAAGGAGTAGAGGTAGTGAAGGTGAATGATTTTCAATACCCGGGGTCAACCTTTCAAAGCAACAGTGCTGGGTGGAGTGGGTGGGACGAGTGACAGACGGATAGCAGCAAGAAAAAACGGCAAGGTTTACAAGACGGTGGTGAGAGCAGCTGTGATGTATGGTTTGGAGACAGCAGCACTGACAAAAAGACAGGAGGCGGAGCTGGAGGTGGCAGAATTGAAGATTTTGAGATGTTCGCTGGGAGTGACCAGGATGGACAGGATTAGAAATGAGTCCATCAGAGGAACAGCTCAGGTTGAGATGGTTTGGACATGTTCAGAGGAGGGATAGTGGATATATTGGACTAAGGATGTTGAAGATGGAGCTGCCAGGCAGGAGGAGAAGGGGAAGACCACAGAGAACGTTCATAGATGTAGTGAATGACGACATGCAGCGGGTTGGTGTGACAAAAAACGAAGTACTGTAAGGGGATTAGCCAAAAAAACAGCTCAGGGATGGTTTTATCTTGATTCATGCCCTGCTTTTAGAGCGCATTCATTTTTGGTGGCTCATTTGCCTAACAAGATGAGTTGTCAGTTACTTAAGGTAGCTGCTAGCAGCATCAGTGTTTTCGTCCTCATGTAGAGTTTTTGTTTGAGAATTTGCTGTGTCTGGAGCTGAACATTCGTTAATGGTTGTTATCCACGGACTCTTTAGCTAATGCTAGCTAGCAGGAGTGGAGAGCGATAATAGTGTCAAGTAAGATGAGAGCAAGCATAAACATTAAATTATTTGAATTTTCACATCAATTCCAAATTCTACACTTGCAAATCAGTTTACAGGCTGTTAGAGACAGCTGAGAGAGAGTCTTGGAGTGTTTAATTTCTTTTAAAATGTATCTTGCCTAAAAAAATCAAAGCTAACTACATGAAAAATGCCACACAATGAAAGTTTAGGGAACACACAGAAAAGGACACCATTGTGGTAGCCAGCAGTGGCTCCTGAGGTTCCTCGAAAAGAACAACTAGGCTAAAAAATCCGCTCGTGTCTGCTCTTCCATTGAGTGTGCTGAGCTATTACATCTCTGCATGGTTCGCCAGCTGCTCCTCAAGCAGACAGGAGAGCACTCCAGAGGGTCATTTTCACTGCCCCAGAAAATTGCTGGCTGCCCACTTTCCTCCCTTGAGGACATTTACAGCTTTCGGTGCCCCAACAGTCAGGAGCATCTTTAATGTTTAGTCTCACCTGGGACATTACCCGTTTGAAATGTTGCCATACAACACAGGTCCATCCAGTCAAAAACAAACTCAAAGACAGCTACTGCTCTAAGCCATATTTCACAAGCATGCAATATGCCATTTTTTGTTTCTTATGTAATATATTATTTGTTGAATATGTTTTTCTTTGCTCCTTTCTTTCTGGCAACGTGAGGGCATTCATCCAAGTTTGATGACAAGGCATGCGTTTTGTCATTCATTCACTTGGCTGCTCCCGAGGGTAAATATGCATTTTGCATTTGCAGGTGAGCAGCGGATCTGTTTTCAATCGGCTCTGTAAAGGTTAGGAAGGTTTTGTAGGCACAGACTGGGTCAGCATGCATTTAATCCCGACTAACATCAGGTCTATTGGCTCTCCAGGCTGCAGAGTAGCCAGAGTTTAGACACCGACTTTTTGCGGGGTGGAATATCAAACTACGCGTCAGGAGCCTGTTTGATACAGAGCCATTTCTTGGCTTTGACTCAGGGTCAAAGAGCGAGCAGCGGGAAAAAACAAGCAACAACGGGCAAACACCAAATCAAGAGTCTGTTGTCCCATCTCCCCTCTCTCTGGTGTCTAATGAAGAATCTAAATGTGTTGGAAGTGATTTTTGTTGTTGGCCTTTAATTTACCCTCTCCACCATCTGCCCTTTTTGGAATCTCTGAATGTTTCATCTCTGCCTGTGCTGAAAGAGCACATTAATTTTTTTTTTTTTTTCAATGTTGATGAAGTTTGAGTTTCTGCAGCTGGCACTGTTTTCATTGTCTATTCAGCCACTGCTCATGCTAACTACCCAAGTCTTTCATTTCTGCCAAAGAAATGGGAAACAACATGCTTCACTTGCTGCACACCCAATGATTTTTCTTGGTGAAAGAACAATTCTCAGAACGCCAAATGTTAAAAGTTTTATGAACAAGCTATACTTTCCATCAGCATAAGAGCAGCAAAACAGACCCTAATTTCAATAAAAAATGCCACAGCCCATTGCTTTAATGCAGGGCCACGTAGTGGAAATAACATGCGGACAAAGATAACGGTTTTGTAGAAACTAAGAAAAAGAAAATTTGGGGGGGGAAGAAATAGAGACCCAGCTCACTGTAAAAAGAAAGTGTTTTGTGACTGAAAAAAAGGGCACAGGTAGCTGCCACGGGCTCGGTGTACATTGATGAAGTGGGCCTGTCAATGTGTGTAATCAGCCATGTACACCCTGGCCAGCCATCAGGGACACACACTCACAAAGGTGATACAGCACACACACACACACACACACACATTCTTACTCAGAATCCAGTAATTCACTGCTGATATACAGCATCAGCTTGGCTGGATTACCAGCTGAACAAAATGCCCAGAGGTGCCGAAGAGCCCCAGGTTTGATTGTTTTTTTTCTGCATATCTTATTCTGAAATTTCACTGTGTTCCAAACATAGACTTTACATGGGCGGGTCCACCCAGGTTCATACCTACCCAAAGAACTCACATGGTACAAAAATATGTCATACATTGGTTAGTGGTGAAGCCTCGAGTTGAGCATCGTGGTGAATCTGACTGTGAAGGTGTCCCTTCATTGACTCATGACTTGTCAATCACACGTCCTTAGCCAATGGGCATATCCTGGATAATCCTCCTTTCTGACACTTGGAATGACCATAATTTTTAGTATGACCTAAAACTAGCCCATAAAGTTATTGGGAACATGTTTACTGAGGTCACAAAGAAACCAGATTACTGTATTTATCCCAGAGGGGAAAATGCTTAGATTACAGATGCTCACATAAATATACATAGACATAAATATAAAGATACATAGATGAAAGATAGAAAACATGAAGATTAAAATACATTAGCCCTATTTTTAAGAAAGTACAGTATGTAACATAAATACTCCAACAGGACTTTACACAATATATACAAAGTATGGCAATAGAAAATAGCCCAGGTGTCATAGCGAAGAGTTGTAAAGTGTGATGGCCACAGGTAGGAACGACTTCCTGTGGCGTCCTGTGGTTGTGGTGCATCGTGGTGGGATGAGTCTAGTGCTCTTATGCCTGTCCAATATGTCATGGAAGGGTGTGAAGGGTTGTCTGACAGTGGTGTCAGAGAGTCAAACTCCACACCCACAATGTTGCTGGCCTTCCGGCATGTTGAGTCTGTTGGTGTCTGCTAGGCTCAGTCTGCTGCCCCAGCACACTACAGTATAGAGGATGGCACTGGCTACCACAGACAAATAAAACACTGTGAGCCTTGTCTGGTAGATATTGTAGGACCTGAGTCGTCTCAGAAAATGGAGACCCTTCTTCTAGAGAGCTTCCGTGTTTTTAGTGAATTCCAGTTTATTGTCATTGTGAAGACCGAGGTATTTGTAGTACTCCACATTCTCTGTACAGACCCCATGGATGGCAACAAGGGTGACTGACAGGGAGGGACCCGAGGGTTGTTTTCCTAAAGACTTCTATTTGTTTTCTAAATACAGGCGTTGCCCCCTGCTGGCCATTAAATGCAGACATGCTTTGCAGGTTTAAGGCACGGCTTCAGTCCCTGAAGCTATTTTTATCTTCTGTACTGTCTATGTTGACTCGTTTTTTTTTTTTAAGTATAAAAGAACACAGACAGTGCGGAGGCATGGTGGTTAGCACTGTTGCCTCACGGCAAGAGAGTCCAAGTTCAGATCCAACAGTCAGCTGCCTTATACCCTTCTGTGTGGAGTTTGCATGTTCTCCTGTTTGCGGGGCTTCTGTCCGGGTGCTCCGGCTTCCTCCCACATTCCAAAGACATGCAATGGGAGTTAGGTTAATTGGCAATTTTAAATTGACCGTAGGTGTGAAAATGTGCGTGATTGGTTGTTTGTCTCTCTGTGTTGGCTCTGCGACAGACTGGCGACCTGCCCAGAGTGTAACCCGCCTTTCGCCCTATGATAACTGGGATAGGCTCCATTGCCCCCCGCGACCCTGAATTGGATAAGCAAAAGAAGATGAATGAATGAAAATGAACACAATTGATGTACTGATGGACAAACTTCTCATTCTTATTTTGTTCAGTCACTGTCAACTTGGCTTATGTTTCCCTGCTGGCTGGCTTGCTAGCTGGTAGCCATGCCGGTGGTCCTGTGGGCTGTGTATAAAGGATGGATGTAGCCAATATGATTTGGGCACTTTGAAGATTTGTTTGGATTTGTTTGGAGCTTGACCATATTTGGTTGAGAAGGTAGAACCCCAAGTTATCAGTTAATCCTAGCAATGCTAATGCACTGGCACATTTACCCACAATTTATTGTTAAATAACAGGCTCACGAAATCTAGAATTTTACT
This sequence comes from Etroplus canarensis, assembly GCA_015106775.1. Classification (NCBI taxonomy): domain Eukaryota; kingdom Metazoa; phylum Chordata; class Actinopteri; order Cichliformes; family Cichlidae; genus Etroplus; species Etroplus canarensis. Next base: position 9,338 of record VUQH01081114.1, on the reverse strand, counting down.
GGCAAAAATTGAAGCACAGACTTTTTGAACAGGCTGTTACACACAGTAAGCCATAATATTTATCAAATACAGACACTAACAGCACAAACACAGTTGAGAGGTCCCTTTTAGGTACCTGAATGGAGGTGAGGCTAAAGCCACACTTCTAACTTAAGACCAAGTACTTATTTCAATACTGGTACTCAAATGCACGAGTTATAAAAAAAATCATCACCTTTTTGTCAAGGCTGCTGGGATCTCAGTCTACTGGTGGTGTTGTGAACCAGAGGCTTCTGCAATATTGGATGTTGAGGAAAAATAAAAGCAGGAGCCACAAAGCCCTGGAGTATCAAACAAGTATCTTCAGGATCAAGATTGGGATTTCATGCTTAGATATACGAGTGGGAAAAGCCAGAGGGCTACAGTAAGAATTTTCAAAGTACTTTAGGCAGGAGATAAGTTACTATTAATAGAGGTAGACCTGGCAGGTTAATCATGCATCACAAAGTAAATTACAAGACCCAAATGAATCTTGGAGTGCATGCAGTGTGTCAAATGTAGATTTTTAGCCGATCCTTATGATACAGATTGTTGTGTCAGGCTTAATGGTTACATCCTGGCTAGTAAAAGTTTGCATGACCCTGTACAGAAAAATGCATATATGCTTTGGGGCAAGTTTGGTTGAAAAAGTCAGGAGGAGTTATGTGAGCTATGGTGAAATGAAATGCTCACGAGTTGTGTGTTGAATTGTTTATGTATATTTGGCTCATGGCTCCATATGGACGGTGGGGGGTATCATAAATCTATTACTTGGGGGAAGGGGGCTGGGAGACGCTGTGTGGACTCTCTAGCCCCTTCCCTCAGGAAATGATTGTAGAGGAACTGCAGAAATAGTGGCTGGCATTGGGTAATTGTGCCCTAAAGGCATGACGTGTTTTTTTTTCTTTTTCTTTTTTTTTTTTACTTCAGTGCCGAGGAATCACACCAACACCCCACAGGCATTTAAAATGAGTGCAGCATAGACAGCAACTGCAGAAGGATGGATAGAGACAAGAGGACAAAAGAAAGGGATGACAAAGATAGAAAGGGAAGAGGTGAAGAGATTTGTGTGAAACCCAGCCGCCAGCTGAGTTGATGCATTCATTTTAGCCTCCTAGTGGTAATTGCAGGGAGGACATGTTGGGGTTTAGGGGTCCCGATGTCTGCTGTTTAGTGTTACCAACAGTGAAAATTTGCCAGCACAGTCAGAGGGTGTCATTTCCCTGAAGACATTTTTCCAGATTCCACTTTTAACCGCATTCTTACAGTTTTACAGTTCATGTGCTGAAAAGCTCTGCGAGCATCTTTGAGTTGGTAACAATGTTATAATGTTTTGTTTTTTAAGATGATATGACCTTCTGATAGGTCCCATATAGCATTGAATGTGTGGCCCAAATGGGGCCCACGTCTGCAGTTTTCTATGGACCACATTTGACCTTCACTGGTAGTGTTGACTGGGAGGGAGTGTGGCTGCATCATCCACAGCTTCACATTACATTGCCAGCTGTTGGGTGTGTTGTGAAATCTGGCCAAATCTGGCCCAGAAGACACTTGCCATGTTGAACTATGTCAAACCGGGCTAATAAGTTTTGGGCCACATCTAGCCCAACCTACGCATGCCATACCATATTAGGCTCACCTCATGACTTCCTGCCAGTGCAGATAAAGCAGGCCACATTAGGCACTGATGTGTCTACCATCTGACATGGAGCAACTGTCTGAGGAGAAGTCTCTCCCCCGTGTCAAAAACAACAGGGCTATAATCCTGTGGGACTTCAAATTCCAGACAGAGAAACAGCCAATGTGATAGATATGGCAGTCCCAGCCAACAAGAAAATAAAGAAGGAGCATGAGAAGAAGTACCTGGGGCTGACGAAACAACTGGTGCAGATGTGGAAGGTTAAGTCCAAAGTTGTCCCATAGGTAATAGTAGTATTAAGGTCAGTAACCCCCAAGTTAGAGAGTGGCTCCAGCAGATTCCAGGTACAGCATCACAAGTCCCTGTCCAGAAGAGTGCAGTCCTAGGTACAACTAATGCTACGTTCACACTGCAGGCAAAAAGTGGCCCCAGTCGGATTTTTTTGCCTGTATGTGACATGTATCTGATTTGTCCATGACAGTCTGAACAGCACAGGTTTTTTCCAATCACATTCAGGCCACTTCCATATGTGGTCCTAAATCGGATGCGTATCTGATCTTTTTCAAAGTGACCTCAGTCTGAACAGTCATGTTGCATTTCATCACTTTTCCGTCATTGAAGTGAGACAGATGACATAATTCTGTGCCAGAGGCGGCAAGCAGTGGTGAGATCAAATGTTAACAATGCACATAGAAAGCATGGCAGACAGCGGTGATGGAGCTACAGTAGTCACTGAAAAGAAAGTAAAGTTTTACTCACACGTTGACATGCGTAGCCTCCATATGTACACTTTATTCTGCGCAAGTGTGTCACTTCAGGGCCAGAGATTGTTCACCCTGAAGTCTGATGGTGGTCACATTTAAATTAAAATGTGAATGACCACACAAAAAAAATCGGATCTCAGCACAAAATTTTAATTTTCTGCCGTGAGAAAGTAGCGTAAAATACCGTGCAGAGCCCTCAGGGGCTGAGGCCTTGAAAAAGAGATACATCAAAATAGGGGATCATAATCTATCCAACCAACCAGCCAGCCAGCCATCCAGACATAAATATGTGTGTATGGTGTATAAATTGCTTGCTTTCTTTTACTAACAGACTTTAATTAATTTGACCATGCAGTTCTCAGAATGGAACTTCTTCATGTAACCCACAGAAACTGTCGCTGTCCATGGTACTGACATGATCTATGTTTATTTTTTTTGTATCAGTTTCACACATCAGGTTTTTTTTTATAAAATTTAAATATTCTTAAAGATGATGGTCACGCTAGTATTTGGGAAAGAGGAGAGAGTATTTAGGACTGTTTTCATTATGGATACAAATGAGTATATACATCTTGTTTTAGGCTATATGTTTTACCTCTAGCCTAAATTGTGGAAAATAATTTGCTGGACTGTCCTACCATTCCTGGAGCTCTGGAGTATTGATGGCAATCAACAGTGAATGGTCAAAGCCTGAGCTGTGTCTCACTCCAAGCTACAGCAAGAGCACCCATATAAAGGGGTCTAAAAACTCATTAAATCTTATGAAAACGTAACTACATTTGTAGCAGCTGGGAATTACAGGGATGTCAGGCTGACAAGCTGAAATGGTAAACACTTTTCACGTGAAAAAAAAGTGCAGCCTGTAATTACCTTGAACAGAGAATGTCAGAGGACAGGCTCATGTCTGATTTTTGAACTGTGACATTATCTACAAAAAAAAATTACAACACACAATAGCTGTGATGTGAAAAAAAAAAAAAATCTTTTTTTTTGTCCCAGCCTCTATGTGGGGGACGGAAGGGAGAGTAATGGGAGAGAGAGCTCTGTTAACAATGCCGTTCCTAGATTATTTGCCAGGTGTTATTTTTGGATGGAAAATTAACTTAGGGTGCCTGAAAAAGTTATAAAGTCTTAGTGACAAAGTTGCTAATTGGCAAAAATGAAGGGAACTCAGTTGTGATCTTGAGGAGACACAGATTTCATGCATCCGAGCTGAGATGGTACCTGGTTAACTCTCTGCAGTCATCATAGGTGATAACCCTAACCTTGCATTATGGAGAAAGAAAAGACAGATGGAAAATGGAAAAAAAAAATTAGAATAGCTCTTGATGTGTGTCAGCTAGAATAATTATTCTCTTTGTTCCATGATTCCCAAGATTTGGGAGAACACCAATAAAAAAAAGATATATTCTGATTGGCTAGGGTTAGAATTAGGGTTTGGGTTGGGGTCACCGATGGTGACTTAGACCTCAGGGGTTTAGAAAGTCTGAAATGTCATTTAGAACAAAAGAATATCAAAGTAGTCGATGATATAACAACAAGAATATAACAAGAATTTACAGCCTGTAGTGGGGACAAGAGGCAGAGAGACAGCGTTGCATGAACTGAACTTTAATTTCAGTTTTTGGGCAGTAAACACAGTTATGGGGTGGCACTGGCTCTATCTGTTGGTGACTGGTCGGGAAGCAGAAGGTTCTGGTTTGGTGGTGCTGGTTTGAAACTCACCTGTGGAGGAAAAGACTTGGAAGCCAATACATGACCCACCACAAATTTAGACATGAGTTGCGATGGAGGCTTGGGTAGGAGTCTACCCCCCCCGTGCACCGCCGAGGTGCCCCTGAGCAAGGCATTGAACCCCCACAGTGCTCCTTGGCGCCTGTAATGGGCTGCCTTGTGTCTCCTCACTCTCCTCTCATCTATATCTGCATGTCAATGTGTGTCATCACAAGTGTGGAGAAATTGCTGTATAATTTCCCCATTAGGGGATAAATAAAGTATCTATTTCTTTTTTTTCTTTCTGCAGTTGTTCCATCTAAACCCATGCTAAAATCTTTTTCAAAAAATGTTATATAATTAAATTCATCCACATTCACATTAAGTTTAATATTTGGACCTTTTCCCCATGTTTGAAAACTGCAAAGAAATTTTCACTTTGCTCTTTTTGGTGTTGTTTTTTCCAATTTTCCTGAAAAATATTTCTGACTGAGAGCTGGCAACACTTCCACAAAACAAGTTTGACATTTAATAAAAGCAGAGTGTATGTGAACTACCTCGAATTTTCCATAAAGAAGAAGAAGAAATATGTTGTTTTGCCAGTTTTCATTTATAAAGAAAAACTTGATGGATTCCCTTCCCACCTGAAATCAAACAAGGGACCTTTCGCTTGTGAGGTGAATGTGTAAACCACCACACTATGGGGAGGACATTCAGGTAGTATATGGTCAGAGCTATAACCACTGTTGGCTCTGACCTCTCAAAGTGTCAGTTTTTGCTGTGATGAAAGCAAACCTGCTGATTTTGAAACAGTTAATCATAGCAGTGTCCTCATTCCTGTACATACAGTATGATTGAGTACAAAGACAGAATGGAGGCAGTTATACAACTACAGATCAAATCCATCCAAGTCATTTATTCCTTTGTGTGTATGCGATCCATTTGGATCCACAGGTGTCAGCTGTAAATTTAACCCCGTTGATTTGCAGTATATATGGATTTTTTTTCTCTGCCCTAAAGCCCAAGCCTAAAATAAGCTTTGTTTGGCAGCCTGTGCACTTGTAAATCTGCCTGTGACATTTTGATAGTGGGTGACACACTTGGGGGGAGAGCAAATATCATTAGAATGAGACTGGATTAAAATCTGTCACTCAAAGAGTCTATTATCGACATAACCAGCATAAGACGCTCGGAGCCAGCACTGATAGGAAGCTCAGGCGCAGTCGGGGAGGGGGGTTAACTTTTAGAGAAAGCGAAGGGTTGGGGGGGTGGGTGGGCTTGTCAATCAGGACGTCCCCGGCAAACAGAGTGGTAAATATTTCAGCCGTCACGGCCGAGTGTAGGCAGCTGGTCCCCTTTGCATGGCAATGAGAGGAAAGGAGGAGAGCCCATCTCAATGGAGCCCTTCAACCCTGGGAAACCTCCACAGACACACACACACACACACACACACACACACACACACACACACCCAGCTGAGTGAAGACCACAGGACAGTGCAGGTCTGTGCTAGCTGGCTGGCTTTTCTTTTTAATCCCAGGGTCAGTCTGATTATCAGCAGTAATGATCAAATATTTTCTTAGTAACCCTGTGAGCTCTAACTTGATGAAGCCCCACGTACTGGTCCCAAACCCTAACCCTAAGCACTTTTTTTAGAAAAAAAAATGTAAATAGTTTTTAATGTTTGTCACCTGGAATGATCGTTTTTGTCACTAAATGATAAGACTTAGCAGACTCTTCACATACTCTTCCTTCAAGATTACCCCTACTCCATTTCTCTTCCTACCTACACCATAGTAGAACAGTTTGAATCCACCTCCGATGTTCCTGGCCTTGTTTCCCCTCCACCTGGTTTCTTGCACACACAATATATCCACCTTCCTTCTCTCCATCATATCAGCCAGCTCTCTCCCTTTACCAGTCATAGTCCCTACATTTAAAGTTCCTACTCGCACCTCCACCCTCCTACCTTTCCTTCTCTCTCTCTGCCTCCTAACACGCTTTCCCCCTCTCCCCCCTCCTTGGTCTTCGGCCACCCTGTTGGCTAACGGCACCGGAGGCGGTCGTTGTTAACCCAGGCCGCGACCGATCCGGTATGGAAGTCGTGTTATGAATCCGCATATTTGATTTGGCAAAGTTTTTATGCCAGATGCCCTTCCTGACGCAACCCTCACCATTTACCTGGGCTTGGGACCAGCACTAGGACTACACTGGCTTGTGGGCCCCTGTGGCTGATTTGATAAGACTTAGCAGAACAAATTTTAAAAAACAATGCAGTTCTGATAGCATCCGTTGGGGATTAGCACAGTAAACCTCACAAGGTTAACTGGGTGAAACAACTGCTGTCCTGCACCAAGTGCAAATTTACATACCATACCAGACAGTTTTCTTAAACCCTGTGAAGTCAAAGTCATCACTGTTGATGAGGCCTAACCCTAACCCTGTCTGTGTTGAATATCTAAAACAAAAAGTCCTTTCGCTTTGGATAAAAATTTGTTTTGATGTGTGAGTTGAGATTTAAGCTGACTTATTTGAGAACAAATTTGAAAAGCACAAAAAATCACATATTATGATAATATAGGATTAATAGTTAATCAGAAAATTTAGCTGTTTGATAGAAAAATAATCTGGAATTAAGTTTCTCCTATAATCTTCAGGACATGAGCATTTAACCATTTATAGGACACTGCATGATCAACATGGAAATGATAGCAAGAGGTCGGCACTGTTGGATCCCAAATGAGGCCAGAATTATGACATCTGTCCCACTTCAGTGACGTAAAAGTCAGATGAAATGCGACATGAACGTTCAGACGTTCGCTTTGAAAACATTGGATATGTATCTGATTTAGGACCACATATGAAAGTGGCCTGAATCCAGTTTGAAAAAATCAGATTTGTGGTGTCCAAAAAAAAATCAGATATGGGTCAAATATTGGGGAAAAAATCGGATTTAGGCCACTTTTGCCTGCATTGTGAACATAGCTTAAGACTGCTTTCTGCGTGACGGAGATGGATGGATGGATTGTTTAGCGGTTTTCCCTTTGTTAAGGATCAGGAAAAGTAAAACCCAACCAATGCTCCTAGAAAATAGTAACTTTTTTTTGCTTTAGAAACAAAGATGTGTAGAATTTGGTCAAATTAATTTGTTTCCTTTTGCTTTGTATTTTTTAATTGAAATGCAACTTCTGGCCTCGTATGCTACAGCGTTTATGCCAAACAATTACCACATTCTGATAAAAACCTGGCACACAGGTCAGTGAAGGCTTATCTACAATAGCCCAGAGAGCCCAGCACACTGCACCTTCAAATATCAGAAGCAAAACACAAGCCAGTCAAGGAAATAACTAATGTGACTACACAGGCACACTGTTTAGAAGAACATGGTTGTGTTTTATACACTAAAATGCTGTAAATAACAAATCATAATGAAAAATGCTTCAAGGGTGTGCATCAGTGATGTGAGTACAAAGCCAGCTTTTAAGTCTGTTTTAACATTAACGAGGATGTACATCTGGAAACGTTCCTGTTGCAGTCAGTGCTATGTGCAACATTTCTCTATCAGGTTGTAGTTTTTTTTCTAAAGGTTGCATTTGTGTTGTCAAACAGGTGATTTTTTTTTTCCCCCGGGATTTTACAGCTGTTTGATCTCTCGACATGAGTGTTCTGAAGCTGCACTGTGTTGAGCTATTGTGATCAACCTATCTGTCTTAAACAGAGATAAGATCAGCTGCTGATCATGAACAGGGTGTTTACTGAGCAGAATATCATTTAAAGTGTTAATGTTGTTGTTTTCAAGTACATCTTTGTGTGCGTGTGTGTGTGTTACTTCTTAATCTGCATTGGCTGTGCGAGGCTGAGAATGAAACCAGACCCATTTCTAAAAGGCTCACACCAGCTGGATTCTTGAACCATACACATTTACTTGTTTTACTTTGTTACTGTGACAGTGCCCACTGTCACAGGGTGCTGAGTTGACCCAGACTTAGGAAAAAAGTTAAGGTGGTTTTAATGAAGCACAAGGTTTTAACAGAGTTCACAAGGAATAGTGCAGAGTCAGTTTGTGAACCAGTAGACTGGGCAGATGAGGCACCTCTTCCCAGCGTGGAGTCCCGGGGGTCAGAATAATCCAGATGTCCAATTTTCCAGAAACTGTAATTCAGAGTTCGAGGGTAAGAGTGAGAGTGGGTGAGGCAGAGTTTCTCCAGGGAGTCTGGGTGCACACTTAGAAACAGTAGATGAAACAGCAATGGAGAATATAGGTTAGTAAACACATAAAGGCAGAGTACAAGAGAACAAAGAACATGGCAGACATGGCCTGGCTTACTGCACTGGTTGTAGCTAATGTTCAGATAAGTGTGGAGAGGAGTGCTCGGCTTAAATGCAGTAGGTAACCAGTTTAAGGAACAGGTGTGGCTCCACAGCTCCACCTCAGGCACGCCCACCCCCAAAGACTAAGCAGACTCATTAACGTGCTCACATCCACACCTGATAGAGGAGAAACAGAGAGAGCAAACTTAGAAGAGAGTGAAAGAAGGCAGGTCTGAACTTGGAGGACAGGGAGCCATGACACCCTCTTGAGTGCTGCTGTTGGACCCACCAGAAGGTACCTATTTGAATTGTGTCCCTTAATGTGCCTTTTACAAAAGTGCAAAATTAGGTAGAGGGTTACCCATTAATTTATATAGATTTTTAACCATATTTACAATCATACATTTGGCAATGGACTTCGTTTTGCGTAGCACTTTTCTGGTCTTACTAATCAATCAAAGGTTTATCTCTCTCACATCTGCACCAATGGCCAGTTTAAAATCACAAATTAACCTAACATATATGTCTTTAGACTGTGCAAGGAAGCTGGAACACCAGGGGAAAATCTGAAATTTGGTGAAAGTAGTACAGCAGTGCGATTGTGGCGGATGAATATTGTAGATTTAGACTCAAAGACACATTGAAAAGTAAAAAGAATGTGTAAGCTGCTTGGAGCCAGTGCTCCTTTGGCCTTTCATGGGTTAACCTACACATATAAAAGTTGTGGTAGTATATCTTCCACAGCTGCGATGATGTCCCACTGGGAAAATCTCTCCACAGACTCATTGACAGACGTATAAACTGCTGCCGAAGTACTTAGGACCACTTCTATGTTGCCACCATAGTATAGTTCTCTAATATTGCTTCTGTTGTAGGTTTCTTTCTCTCTCTCA